>JADRCD010103351.1:0-14382 GCA_019843815.1 Montemys delectorum | reverse complement strand
ACATGTCAGACCCTGCATCCCATGTCACATGTCAGACCCTGCATCCCATGTCACATGTCAGACCCTGTACTCTGTGTCACATGTCAGACCCTGCATCCCATGTTACATGTCAGACCCTGTACTCTGTGTCACATGTCAGACCCTGCATCCCATGTTACATGTCAGACCCTGTACTCTGTGTCACATGTCAAACACTCAGATCCACCTTCTTTCAGCTTTGTTGATTCCAACAGACTTCTTTCTCTTGAGCTGGTTTCCACTCCCTTTTCTTGGCAGGTATTCTATGATTCTGGCACCTCCAATGTCTTGGAGTCTCCAAGACAATCCAGGGTTCACCTTTATGGCTTCACTCAGTGACCCCTCTAGGTCCTCTTCATGCAGGGACACATCCCCGTCTTCAGGGACTTTCCTTAGCTGCAGAGGGAGGTTCCATCGCCCCTTTCTTATATCCTTGACTCTAAAGTCAGAACCACATGGCCAGAGCTGCCTAGTTTTGCTGCCTGCTGTGGCTGGAAACGGCCCCCTTGTTCAAATACATTTTTGTCAGCTTTGTATTTTCGCTGGTTCCCTTCACTGCCTGTCTTAGTCAGGGTTTCTATTCCTGCACAAACATCATGACCATGAAGCAAGTTGGGGAGGAAAGGGTTTATTCAGCTTACTTCCACATGGCTGTTTATCACCAGAGGAAGTCAGGACTGGAACTCAAGCAGGTCAGGAAAAAGGAGCTGATGCAGAGGCCATGGACAGATGTTTCTTGCTGGCTTGCTTTTTCCTGGCTTGCTCAGCCTGCTTTCTTATAGAACCCAAGACTTCTAGCCCAGAGATGCCACCACCCACAAGGGGCCTACCCCCCTTGGTTACTAATTGAGAAAATGCCCCACAGCTGGGTCTCATGGAGGCATTTCCCCAACTGAAGCTCACTTCTCTGTGATAACTCTAGTCTGTGTCAAGTTGACACACAAAACTAGCCAGTACACTGCCTAAGCTTGGCTATCCTGGAACTTGCTCTGTAAAAGCAGGCTAGCTGAAATCTGCTGCCTCTGTCTCCTGGGATTCAAGGTTCCTGCCACCATAGCTGGCCCTAAGCTTTTCTTTAATCCCTTTCACAAGCAGGAAGGCTGGGTGAGGTCGAGCTTCAAGGTCACCACCCCCTTTTTCCACTTAGCATCAAGCTTTTCTTTTTACACTTCCTGCTTCTCCTTTTCTCCTCCAGCTGTACGTTTCTTATTTTTTTCTTCCTCAACTTTCTCCTCTTCAGTATACCTCTGCAAAAGACTGGTCACTGATAGTCACACAACACAGTCAATGCTAGGTTGTTAGGAAATGTCCTCTGCCAAAGCTGTCAATCCAAAGCTCTTCAGTCTAGCCTCGGGCATATTTCTGGACAAGAGCAGAAAGTAACCTTGGTCTTCACCAAAATATACAAGAATAGATTCTAGAGCTGGGCCCCACGGTTTAAATCTCCATCAGCACCGCTTGTAAGGAGGGTTTCCTTATAAGAGTTGCTGTGGTATTCATTCACTCTGGACCTATGGTAGAAACCCTTGGTTATTTTACTTTCCTGATTTGAGTCAGTAATTACAATCAGTAATTTCAGCAAGGCTAACTAGGGAGTAAAAGTTCTGTACTCCAAAAAGAAAAAAAGCAAAAAAGCAAAGCTGAGTGGTCATGGTGTCTCTTCACAACAGAAATCCTAACTAACTAAGACTGTGCCATTGGTACCAGTAACTGAGGTATTACTGATAGGCCTGCTTGTGGTTCCATTTTCCTCGTCTTTCCTCAGGGGTGTCCAGGAGCTTCTGCACACCAAGCAGACAAGGATGGAGGAGAGCCAAGTTCTGAAATCCAAGTCTTCCCAATGTGCATGGGGTGGGAAATGATGAAAGCGAAGTGGCATGTTAGCAGGATCCCTGATCTGCAGTGAATAGGGGACAGGAGGCGGGGACATGGTGTCTCCTCCAGAGACTTCAGTGTTACAAAACATCTTGTCTTGTTTATTTGGTTTGAACAAGGACTATATAAACCTTGGAAATTGGGAAGGAGTTCTTCTCAGAGTGGAGTTTCACTGGCTGAGGTTGAAGGTTCTGCGGGTACCTCATGGACAGGTGTTCCAGGAAATTGAACCTGTAATTCCACCAAGTGGCATTCCTAAGGGAGTGTGGGGTTGGGTTCCTCAGGTAAAGTAGAGAAGGGAAGCTCTGCTGGGAAGGGAGTCCTCCATTCTGCGTGGCGCTCAGGGGAGCTACACAGACATGGTGGACTTCCACCTTAAGTAGCAGGATGTCCTAGCACCTGATCCTATTTCTATCTGGAGGAATGTGTACTGGGCAAGCAGTGGAGTGCTGTGCGTGGGCTTAGTGGGCCATCCTAGCAGCAGTGTGGCAGACAGCGGGCTTACAGTTCAGAAGTTTAGTCCATTATTAGCATGGTGGATGCAGGCAGACATGGTGCTGGAGAGGGAGCTGAGAGTTCTGCATCTAGATTAGCAGGCTGCTGGACAGTGAGCCACCAGGCCTGGCTTGAGCTTCTGAAACCTCAAAGCCTGTCCTCCGGTGACACACTTCCTCCAGCAAGGCCACACCTCCAATAATGCCACTCACTGAATCTATAGGGGCCATTTTCATTCAGTCTATCACAGACTTGGACCAGAAATAAGCCCTTTTTCCTTTAAGTGCGTTTGTGAGAATAGTTTTTCACAGCAGCAGCACAAGAAACTGAGACCGTAGCTCAGTGGTGGTGCCCATTTATAAGGTCCTGGTTCAGTCTTAGCACTGAAATAGGTAACATCACCAAGAATGCCAGGATGAAAAGTAGCAGGGCCGGCCTGTCTTAGGTCACCATTGTCCCCAGTGGCCAGCATAGCCTCTGATGGTGACTGTATTTGGACTGTGTGATAACATGCACACATGATATTTGTTCACTAGTGTCTGAGATGAATGTTTCTCTAGTTGTGGGGTGAGAAATTAGCAAAAATGGATAAGTGGTGACTTCCAGCAGGAATGGTGGTTTATTACTGAGGTTCTCTTTACACAGCCACCAAATGAGTTAAGTAAATGTTATTTATTAGACTCTTCTTCAAAATTTACAAAAAAAAAAAAATCATGCTTTATTTTTTCAAAAGAGTGAAAATTATAAAACATACAAAATTAATAAGATTTCCAAGTCTTACCGGTAATACTTTTCTTCCTGTTATTTTCCTTGCAGATAAAAGTACAGCAGCACAGGGTTTGTTTGGGTGTCTGGTTGGGTGTCTTCAGTAACACTTTGTATACTGTGGGTGTCTGTGGCCTTGCCACTGCACTAGACTAGGGCAACGCCACCTCTCATTAGATGCAGACACAACTAACCTTTCCAGCAGCCAAATAATATATGTTGCTCACATAGTCAGCAGTTGTCGCATTAATACATTTAACATGTTTCTTCTTGGATTGCACTATTGCAAACAATGCAGAAAAATATTGTGTACCTGTGTGTGTATCCTTGTATACCTGTTCTGGTCTCATTAGCCCCCAAAGCAAGAGTTTATTGCAGAGGATGCTGTTTTGTTTTGTTTTTTCGAGACAGGGTTTCTCTGTGTAGCCATGGCTGTCCTGGAACTCACTCTGTAGACCAGGCTGGCCTCAAACTCAGAGATCTGCCTGCCTCTGCCTCTTCAGGGCTGGTGTTAAAGGCCTGCGCCACCACCACCCAACTGTGTGTGCATATTTTACTTGGGGCTCCTTATACAGAACATGCACTCTACCCCATATTTTTATTTTAATTAGCGATTATTGGGCTGTTGTTCAGAAGGCTGTAGTCACTCCCCTCCACCCAGTGTATTCTGTTTCTTTGCCTGCTTCCTTGCCATCCCTGCAGACTCTTTCATTTCCCTCAGCCTCGTCTTAAACCAGATTCTTAGGATTATTTTGCTTGTGTTCTTTTGTGTGTTAGTGGGTGTGTTGTCATTGTCCAGCATCTGTTGACGTGGATTTTTATTTATCAGTTACCTATGTTCACATCTTGTGCCTATTACCTTCTATTGAATTGTTTAGACATTTTCATCAATTTACAGCTTTTTTTGTTAGAGAAATTTTTAACCTAGGGCTTACCATTTAGACTTTGTTAATGATGCTACTTCTCTTCAGGAGTTTTAGTTTTGTGTGTTTACCGTGTCAGTCTTGCTATGCATTTATCTTAGGTTTCTTTCATCTAGTATGTTAGAACCCCTCTAGAACATCCTACGTACTCTTTTAAGCCCCCCTCCCCCACCTCGTTTTTCCTTTGCATTGTAGCCTAATTGTAATTTTTTTTTTGGTTTTTTTTTTTTTTTTTTTTTTTGGTTTTTTTCGAGACAGGGTTTCTCTGTGTAGCCCTGGCTGTCCTGGAACTCACTCTGTAGACCAGGCTGGCCTCGAACTCAGAGATCCATCCACCTGCCTCTGCCTCCCAAGTGCTGGGATCAAAGGCGTGTGCCACCACTGCCTGGTGTAATTTTTTTTTTTTTAATGTAGTAATAATCAGGACCTCATTGCTCTTGTATTCTTATTACTTATTTATTTTGTGGTGGTGGGGCACATGGCACAAGCACACGTGGAGGTCAGAGGACAACTTGCAGGAGTCAGACTTTTTCCTTTTACTATTATGTAGATTCAGGGATTGAATTCAGGTTGTCAGGCTCCTCAGCAAGTGCCTTATCTGATGCACCATCTCCTCACTCTACTTTCCCTTTCGTGGGGGTGGGAGGAAGGGGGAGAGAGAGAGAGAGACAGGCAGACAGACAGTCATAGTTATCATTGGATCTCAAAGTTAATGTTTTCATCACTTTAATACAAGTTGTCACCAGGATGAGAGTTGAGAATTGGGTATAGGATTCTCTGCACAAAAGAATACATTCTAAAAGCTTATGTACTTTTAAAAAATGTTGTAGCCAGGCAGTGGTGGTGCACGCCTTTGATCCCAGCACTTTAATCTCTTAGGAAGCAGAGGCAGGTGGATTTCTGAGTTAGAGGCCAGCCTGGTCTACAGAGTGAGTTCCAGGACAGCCAGGGTTACACAGAGAAACCCTGTCTCGAAAAACAAAAACAAACAACAACAACAAAATGTTGTGATGCTATTTTGCTTTTAAATTTTTATGAATACAGGTGTTTTGTCTGCATGTATGCCTGTGTGTATGCCTGGTGCCTGTGGAAGCCAGAAGAGGCTGTTAGGTCCCCTGGGACTAGACTTACAGGTAGTTGTGAGTTGCTTCGTGGGTTCTGGAAATAGAACCCAGGTCCTCTGTAAGAGCAGTCAATTCTCTAAAACATTGAGCCATCTCTCCAATCCTATGCTGATGTTTTTATTTCTCTGTGATATGGAAAAGCAAGGCACAGATGTGTGTGTGTGTGTGTGTGTGTGTGTGTGTGTGTGTGTGGGGCAGCTTTGAATAACAGGTTTTCTATAAAGAACTGTAGATTAAATAATTTAATCTCAGTGTGCCATATGATCTCTGCCACTGTAGCCTGATAGCAGTCATAGATGATATACAAATGAATGTGCCTGACTGTATTCCAATCAAACTTTGATAATGAAAACAGGTGCAAACCAGCTTTGATGGAAGGGTTGAAGTTTGCTACCAATTTCTTTCTTTTCCTTTTTTAATAGAGAAGGACATCCTTTCTGCCTCTTCCTTCTCCATCTCTTCCACCCTTCTTCTTCCTCCTCCTCCTCTACTTTCTCTTCCTCCTCCCCCTCCTCCACCACCTCTCCCTCCTCTTTCTTCACCTCTTCTTCCATCTTCCCCTCTTCTTCCACTATATTCTCCTCCTTTTAAAATATCTTTTGTGTGTATGTTTATATGGGTATTTTACCTGCATATGTATCTGCATGATGCACACTCAGAGACCAGAGGAGGATGTCAGATCCTCTGGAACTAGAATTACAGACAGCTGTGCATCCCCATGTAGGTCCTCTGGAAGAGCAGCCAGTGCTCCCGACCATTGGACCACCTCCCCAATCCTGCTGCCAATTTTTAATCTACATAGGCTTTCTACTGTCTCTGTCTGTCTCTCCTACTGTCTCTGTATCTAAGCCAGTGCTCTTACTGATGTCTTAATTTTTGGATAATTTAACCTACATTGAAGAAGTGCCTGCATTAGCCCATGGTCATGTCTGTGATGCATTTTCTTGATTATTAATGAATGTAGGAGGACTCACTCCACTGTGAGAAGTGCCATCCCTGCAGGTGGAACGTAGGCTGTATAAAAAGGCTGAGCAAAGCAGAGGGAGCAAGCAACAAGCAGCATTCCTCCATGACCTCTGTGTACAAAAATCAGGACAGTCATTTAACTTACTCTTTTTGTCCCATCTCCTATGGAGTGGAACATAACTTTGAACTTCTTTGGCAAGAACATTGTAAATGAATGTTTTAAACAGAAGTTTTGCTCCATGGGTTTTAAAAGCTGTAGCCTTTGGGAGGGGGGGACCAAGGCAGGAGTGTAGCAGGGAATATTCCCAGGTGGCAGGTGAAGACTTTTGTTTTTCACATGGCACAGTCTGTCTGATTAGTTACTCAAGTATGTTGATTTTTTTTTTTTTTTTAATTAGTGTCTTTCTATTTTCCTCTGAGTATAGCAAAACTTAAAACTTTGGCTTCTGGGGCTGGAAGGATGCTCAGAGGTACTGGCATCTCTTGCAGAGGACCCCGGTTCGATTCCAAGTGCCCAAGTAGTGGCTTTATAACTGCCTGTAACTCCTGTTCCAGGGGATCTGATGCCCTTTTCTGACCTCCACAGGGACCAAGTTCACATGTGGTAAACAGACATACATAAAGGTGAAACATTCATACAATAAAAATAAAGAAAGATATATTTTAAACATAAGTAAAACTTTGGCTCATAGGTTCTTTTTTTTTTTTTTTTTTTTTTTAAAGATTTATTTATTTATTATATGTAAGTACACTGTAGCTATCTTCAGACACACCAGAAGAGGGCATCAGATCTCATTACGGATGGTTGTGAGCCACCATGTGGTTGCTGGGATTTGAACTCAGGACCTTTGGAAGAGCAGTCAGTGCTCTTAACCACTGAGCCTTCTCTCTAGCCCCATTTTTTTTCTTTTTAAACCTTGATTACTATATTTCCATTGTCATAAGTTGGGAAAGTAGAAGACTTCAATTTTAAAATATTCCGGGCCTGGAGAGATGGCTACACAATTAAGAGCAGTGGTTGTTCTTCAAGCTGATCTGGATTCAGTTCCCAGCACCCACATGGTGAGTCATAACCATCTATAATTTCAATCCCAGGGGATACAAAGCCCTCTTCTAGTCTTTATAGGCACCAGGCCACACAAGTGATATACAGACCTACACGCTGGCAAAATACTCACACATAAAATAAAAGTGACTGAAAGACATTCTTTCTTTTTTCCTTCCTTTCCCTTTCTTTCCTTTTAAACAAAACAAAACAAAACAAAACAAAACCTCTGATAAAAAGGCTCTTCTGGCTGGTTGGGGTAGTCCACACTTTTAATCTCAGCTCTTGAGAGGCAGAGGCAGGCAGGTCTTCCTTCCTGAGTTTGAGGCCAGCCTGGTCTACATAGCAAGTTTCAGGACAGCCAGGGCTACATAGAAAGACCCTGTCTCAACCCCACCTCATCCTCCCCAAAGAGGCTCTTCTGCCAGGCATGGTGGTTTGAACCTGCACCTGTAATCCAGGCATGGTGGTTCACACCTGCACCTGTAATCCTGGCACTTAAGAGGCTGAGGCAGAAAGATTACTGCAAGCTTCAGACTTTGCCTCAAAACAAAACAGAACACAACAGAAGGATGATGTATTTGATTTTTAAATAATCTGGTGACATGTTGTCTTCAGACCCTTTGCAGTGGTTTCCTGTTGCTTACCTGGGAGCCATTGCTTGACAGCATCTCATCTCACAGGTTGTAACTGGCCCATATCTAGTGTAGATAAGCTGATTTATATTTTAATTTTTTGTTTGTGTTGGTTGCTTTTTCTAAGCATAAACTTTAGAAAACTCTGAGTAGGAAAACTGGTGTCAGAATAATTGTGCTGCTCAATGATAATTAAGACCTTTCATCTGTGCCTTTCAAAGACCTTTGAGAATATTGTTTCATAATTCCCAAATTACCTCTGAAGTGGTGAGGCAAATGCCATTACCCCAATTTACAGAAGCAGTTGTGGTCTTAAAGAGATGAGAGATGAGCTGCACATGGAGTTAAAAGCAAAGGTGGGAATGATTTATGACAAACGTATCAGGTTTTTTTCTAGATCTTTGCAGTCCTGTGTTTTTAATAGAACATAGGTTATTATACTGTAGTCACACCCTTTTTCAATTAGCAGTAACTGCACTTGGGTGAACTTCATCGGCTATGATACTGCAGAGGCCCTGCAGACCTTGAAATTTTCTAAATGAAATTCTGTGTGTTTTGTGTCTAGCTAAACATTTTAATGAGTGCCTCGTCGGTGAGGGTGCTTCAGAATCATTTAAGGCTTTACAAAAACACCACACACTGTTTATTATCACTCAAGTGCCCTCACTGTAAATAACACCTTCTTGTAAGCATTCCTAGTGTAGACAGTACACTTAGGAACCAAACCTTGTTGAGAAGCTGGTTGTTTATAGTATTAACTTTTGAATAAAGAGATATCTCTGAATGTAAACAATCTAATATAGGGGTGTTTTCTTAAGTCATGTTCTACAAATAGCTAACTGTATTGTCTTAAGTCTCAATCTTATTAAAGACTGGTAGTTGTTGTGTTCAAGTTTCCTAGAAAACATTAGCAAACTCTACTCACCTCATGTGGGGAACTACCAACAGACCAGCGAATGGATGTGTCCACTGGGGCTACCCACAGGAACATGGCTAACTCAAAAGGCAGTTTCATTACTAGGAAGCCCACCCCAGCATGGACAAGTCAGAAGGTGCCTGCAAGTCCTACAGGGCGATCTACTAGGGTCAGGAAGTAGGCACGGGAAGAAAGCAGCCATACAGACCATCGACAGTGTTACTTCTTCAAATCACTAAGAAAGCATTTGATCTTCATAGTCTTGGCTGAACCGCCTGCTCAAATTTAAGTCAAAATTGAAATCCTTGCTGTCTTTCACCTTCCTTGCTTATGCTGAATTTATAGATTATATAGTAGCATATAGAAATTAAAGAATTAAATAGAATTTCTTAAATTTAAACGTGACTTACATTATTATAAAAGCACAAATTCCTGGAAAAATCAAACATTAAGTCTCTGAAACTTTGGTTTTTTTGATAGAAGAGATTATATTTACTCTTTTCTTGTACTAGGAATCAAATACAGGCCCAATGATGCTGCAAAAATACTCTTCCAGCTCTAATGAGAGTGTATTTAAAAAAAAAAAAATGCATGAACTCCCTTAGAAGGGAAACAGTCAGGGATTCCACTGGTATCAAACCTAGGCAGTTTTCTTAGATTGGGGTGCATGCCAGTTTGGCAAAATTTCAGTGTAATCCTATTATTGCTAACTAGCCTTCCACGCTTGCTGCTTGTATGTGGCCATCAACTCTACCAGCTCTGAAGGCAGCTTCATTGTCTGCTCATAGAGGCAGCAGGTGTGTCACGGCCTGCCCTGCTGCTATGACTTGAACGTGTGTGGTGGGCCAGACCATGGCTTGGAATCTTAGTCTCCAGTGTCACAGCCCCGAGGATGTTTCAGATCATGAAGATCTGTTCTCTGGAAGGGATTAGCCCCCGTTATAAAAGATTCGAGTTCCCTCTGCCTTTCAGAAGTGTTCTTGACTTTACACTAGCACCATGTGGTGGTGCTAAAGGTGGGTGCCCTCAGCATCAGCATCAGCCTTGCTAGTTCGTAGGGCTGTAAGAACTAAGTTTCTTTTGTATACATTACCATGTCCACAGTATTTTGTTATAGCAGCCCTAAACCTACTCTATGCAACCCAAAAGAACCTACTTTCCCTATGCTTCTGCTGTGTGGACAGCAAACTGTGCCAGCTTTGCCGTTCTGCTCAGCTTGTTAGATGAACAGAAGCCTGAATGAGAGTGGCCTAGCCACAGGCCACACAGGCATTTGTGACACAGCTTGGTGTAATAAGCATTGCTTAAAAAGACATAATCACTTTTATCTTGAATTTTGGATTGTTTGCTTTTTTTGGATAGGGTCTTATGTAATCCACTCTGACTTCAAACTCACTATGTGACTGAAGCTGGCCTTTGACTCCTGATCTTTTGGTGTCCTCCCAACTGCTGGGTTCATAGGTGTGAGCTCCATGAGTAGCTTTAGCTTTTAAGTGATAAATGGTTTAGAATTTGAGTTACTAATACAAGAAAGCTGTAAGATGGTGAAGAGAGCTGTAACTGAGAGGCCCCACAGAGTTTGGCTCAGGTAGTAATCATTAGCCATTTGTATGTCATAGAAGTTGTCTTACTTAGGGTTTCATTGCTGTGAACCATGACCAAGGCAACTTTTATAAAGGGCAACATTTAATTAGAGTTGGGCTTACAGGTTCAGAGGTTTAGTCCATTATCATCCTGGCAGGAAGCTTGGCAGCATCCGGGTAGTCATGGTAAATGTTGGGCATCTTGATCCCCTTGCTGCTAGGAGAGACTGTGTCGCAGGGAGAGGAGCTTGAGCACCAGGAGCCCTCAAAGCCCACCCCTTCCTCCAACAAGGCTACAACCTATTCCAGCAAGGCCATGCCTCTGAATAATAGCACAAAACCACCACAGAAGTGTTCTGAAAGGCAGAGAGCAGATGCAGAGGCTCTGGGAAGCGTGCTTGCTCATGTGTGAGAAAGATGCCTAAGTATAGCAACAGTTGTTGATGGTCTCCTAGGCTGTGCAGCCCCAGATTCTTGCCTGCAGACTGCGTTCACGTCCAGCTCTTTGTGTTTGTTTCAGTCAATCTCCTACTTCTGGTCTTTCCCCCAACTCTGTACCATGCTGAATATACCACCAAGTCACTGTTCCCTTAATTTTAACATGATCATGCTATTTATTTAGCCACTTAAAAGTTACCTCACTGCCTTATAATGAGCTGTACATTTTTTAGTGATGCACACATAGCTCTTTAACTTTGTTCTCTAAGATATTTTCTCTGGAAAGTAAAATACTTAAATTTAATAGTTAGGTATTGCTGGTCTTACTGAAACATCCCTACTTCCATTCTCCATGCCGTTTGTCTCCAGGAACCTTTCTATTATCAACTAGCCTGATAGCTTTGGAATCTTGTGTTGCAGAAGAAAATGAAAATGACTTTGAGGTTGAAACATGAGACACACACAGGAGGTATGTCTTGATAGATAAGGATAGCAGTGGATTCTGGGGTTTTTTTTCCTGATTGTAGATTGTTACAAGCTTAGCAATCAACTTCTTGCCAAATGGCAGCTGAGCCTGACAATGGGCCATTCTAAGTGTGCGAAATGATTAGCATGAAATAGCCTTGTAGAACTTAACATTTGCTTTGAAAGCCTTAACTACCAGGGTGCCAGCAAGATTGACTTTGTGTGTTTGGTTAAACTAGCATTCATTAGGGAACTTTCAGAGCTCTGTGTTACACAGGCTAACATTTAGCGATGCCAAAAATGCAAAGACTATAATATAACTATGAACAAAATAGACAACTCAGAGCTGAGGTTGTCCTTGACTGTCACACATGCACCATGATATGAGTGTATGAGTACATGTTCGTGCTCGCATGTGTACACACACACACACATACACACACGGAGGGGGGCGGGGAGAGGGAGAGGGATTAAAGAAAACACAAGCTTCACGCTAGAATTCATTGTCTTTGACAGTTTTCCCATCTATGGTCTACTTCTCTTAACGAATCTAGTCTTTCAGTAAACTAGTCTGTCTACCCCGCTTCCTCCCCACAACTTTTCAGGTGCAGTTCTGCTCCAGTTCCTTGTTCATTATTCAGTCTAATGTGTCCTATTTTCCATCTCTAGATTACAAGGCCCAGCTTAGTACTTACTTCACAAAGCACAAATTGACAAATTATGTATCAATGTCAATAAGTATTCTTTTTTTTTAAAGATTTATTTATTACTATACATAAGTACACTGTTGCTGTCTTCAGATGTACCAGAAGAGGGCATCAAATTTCTTAATGGGTGGTTGTGAGCCACCATGTGGTTGCTGGGATTTGAACTCAGGACCTTCAGAAGAATAGTCAGTGCTCTTACCCGCTGAGCCATCTCACCAGCCCATAAGTATCCTTTAAAATAAACAACTCAGCCTTTTTATATCTATTAGGGTTTTGCTTGCATATATATATATATATATATATATATATATATATACACATATATATGCATACACATACACACACACACACACACACACACACACACACACTAGGTATTTGTAATGCTCATGGAAGCCAGAAGAGAGTACTGTATCCCCCTGGAACTGGTGTTGCACACAGCTGCTGTGAAGGTGCTGAGAACCAAACCTGGGTCCTCTTCAAGAGTGGAAGAGCAGCAAGTGCTCTAACTACTGACCAGTATTACCAGTCCCCTTTTGCAACCTCATTTACAAAAGATTTTTCAAAAGAAGGAAACTCCAGGACAATTTTATTGGGATTTAAAAGAATGTAACAGGCCAGATATCTTTAGCATCCACCAGGAGAAGTGAAGAGTGTGTTCCCATTTCTGAGTTAGAGCTGGAAGAAGCAGGTGGGCTCGGCGGTGCAAATGCCAGCTGCTGGGTACAGTGCAAGCATTTCTGGCAGGCCTCACTGGAGAGGTCTGCAGATGAGAGGTTTCTGGGGGCATTTAGATACTCATCTGGTTAGAGGAGTAACTCCTCTTCCTATTCTTACCCACTCCTTTATGTGGAGGTGTGTGGTCCATTTTGGCTTCAGGCTGATCTGCATTGGTAAATCCCAGAAAGGCCTAGGACTTGTTTATGAGTGCCTTCTGTATACATCAGAGGATATTATCAGACACTGACCAAGTGGTTTGTAAGGGGGTTACAGACCATTAGCTACACAGTTGTATCAGAGAATGTCAGCACATTGGTGCTCATACATCCCAGGGGGCTTGTAGCATGATAGGCACCTTCTGTCTAACTTGGAAGGGATGTTATTGGCCAGGGACCATGGTGTTCATATGTCCTGAGTGATCATGGGAAACAGCTGTTCTATAAATAATCAGATGAAGTGAAACATGGCCATCCCTTTAACTATGTCTGCTCATTTCCTCTCTCAACAGTTCATCACCTTCTCCCTTACTGCCCAACTTTAACACCCCTGGGCCTGCTTGCCACACAGGCACTTGAATTAAAGATGGCGGCTGTAGAGTCATCCAAGAAAACAGAGGGGCCGATTTGTAAAAAGAGAAGTTATCTACATGGCTTAGAAATCAGCGTCTTAATAGCTAAGAAAGGGGTCTTCAACTGATACAAAGCAAGAGTAACTCAGTGGTGGCGCATGCCTTTAATCCCAGCACTTGGGAGGCAGAGACAGGTGGATTTCTGAGTTCAAGACCAGCCTGGTCTACAGAGTGAGTTCCAGGACAGCCAGGGCTACACAGAGAAACCCTGTCTTGAAAAAACCAATTTAAAAAAAAAGTAACTCATAAAATAAGGATATTTAATTATGTCAGGGAATATCAAGAAATGAAGTCATTTTATTTTTAAGATGAAATTTTAAAAAACAAGATTTCAAAGTAGGATAAGGACTTGGTGGGGGGAGGGAGAGTCAAGTCGTGGTTGGAGGGATGAGAGGGAGGGAGGGTGCATGTGGCAGAATGTGTCACACACACATGCATGAAACTATCATAGGATGTAGTTTTACAAGATGAAACATTTTAAGTTGTGTGTATGTATGTATGTATGTATGTACGTATGCATGTATGTATGTACGTATGTATGCATATATATAGAAGTTAACATCACACATGGCTTTTTTCCCCTTTGAGACAGGGTTTCTCCATGTTGCCCTGACTGTCCTGAAGCTTGCACTATAGACCAGGCTGGCCTCAAACTCACAGAGATCCACCTGTCTCTGCCTCCCGAGTGCTGGGGTTAAAGACCTGCGCCTGCGCCACCTCCACCTGGCTCACACACCTGGCTTTTACTTGGCTGCTGGGGATCGAAGGTCTTCATGTTTGAGCATTGAGCACTTTTACTGGCTGAATAATCTCCTTAATCCCAATAAAATATTTGTCAAAAAGTGTGGTTTGGGTTCAGCAAGGTAAATGGTTATCCTGAAAAGGGCTCTTTGGAGGATTCATTTCCTCCAAAAGGTAAGCTTTGGGAGATGGGGTATATATGTGTGACTTAATCTTGTATGTGTGCTCACTCGAGTCTCTGTCAATATTTGATTATGGAATTATAGTTACCTTTGTTGGTGTTCTAAATATTTTCATGTTCTTTTATTGCATCATTAAAAGTTTCTTAAAAAAAAAAA
>JADRCD010103350.1:0-21751 GCA_019843815.1 Montemys delectorum | reverse complement strand
GTGATGGTGACCCTGGAGTGTGGGTGATGGTGACCCTGGAGTGTGGGTGGATGGTGACCCTGGAGTGTGGGTAATGGTGACACTCCATTGAATAAAACTCATTTTCCCTCTCCCAGCATCCATCAGCTGTAGATAGTTTCTTGGCTAAGGACGAAATTTCTGTAGCCACTTCCCCTTCTCGCTACTGAGATTCTGTCTGGATTGAGCGTGTACAGATCCTATGCATGCTGTCACAATCCCTGTGAATTTATATGTACATCTGCCATGATTTTTCTGGAAAGCACTGTTTCCTTGAAGTCATCCATCACCTCTAGCTCCAGCAATTTTTCTGTCCCCTATTCCATGTGGATTTCTGAGCTTTGAAGGGAGGAATATGATATAGACATCCCATTTAGGGCAGAGTAATTAATGCTCTCACTTTCTATACTTTGTTCAGTTGTGGGTCTCTTTATTAGTTACCATCTACTGCAAGAAGCTTATCTGATGGGTACAGCAATAGATCAGTAAGAGTCATTTTACTGCTTTGTTCACCAAACAGAATAATAGTAGATTTTCCCCTAGGGCACATGACCTATCTATTCTCAGGCTCTTGGCCTCATTAACAGTGTCAGGTATTGGTGCGATCTCCTGAAAAAGACTTTAAAAAAATTCAAATTTGAAAAGTGGTTGGTTATTTCCCTAACTTTAATGCCACTACTGCACCAGTGAGCATATCTTGTCAGAGGGTCATTATTATAGCTCTTAGGGTTTGTAGTTGAGTGAGATTGATGACCATCTTCCTTCTCCAGTAGCATCAATACAGCTCATTACAGCATTATCAATACTAATTAGTAGGGGTGGAGCTTTCAGTTAAGTACCAGCCCTGGTTCTCCATGTTCTATAATGTAAAAACATAGTTTTCAGCAATAGACTCTTACCACCAGAGTATGGAAGGTAACAAATAGCATTGACCATAGCCTGTAATGTTTGCATCCTTTTCTAAATACTCAAAAAGATGTAACCCAATTCTGTAACTGACTTTTATTTGGTACATTATGTAGTTGGGGTATTGTTCCTCATTATATGGTGACTCTATTTAAACTCCCTTATATATGTGTATATAGTAGGAGGCTTCCATTTTCAAATGGCCTATCCTACTAGCTAATCTCCCATTTAACTATCTGATCTAATTTCCATTTTAAAACAGAAATCCATTTGCACCAAAAACTGAATAATAAAATTTCAGAGAAGTTTCTGAGTTGTTGTTGATTGGTGATACAACAATGTTCAATCCTCAGTACTTCCAAACTGAAGCCTATTGAAAACAGCAACAACGACAAATCAGTAAAATAGTTTTCTGATCCTAGAAACTGAACAGAACATTCTGGCCCCCCATTTTCAACCCCTTTCTGCATTGTAACCTCTAGGAGAAGAGCTCATGGATGTCCCTGTTATAGAGAAAGAAAGTCGACACTGTTGTTGGCCCCACTCCTTGTTCAGCTATGCCTTAGTATACATGCTGTGGTTATGAGCTTGGGCTTTGGAACCAACATAGACCCATAATTACTCAGTCTGATCCTGGGTAAGTATCTGGACTCTGCTGCCTCATTATGTTACCATATATAAAATGCAGATGAGAAAATCCCACTTCATAGGATGTAATGGAGTGAAGCAGGACTACATGTTGAAGTCCATTTCTGTAACAGAGTACAGAGAGCGCTGTAGAACACTAGCAACCAGATGGGTCCCCCACTTCAATGTCTGGCCCTCAACCATTTTGGTTGCTATACTGGACTATTTTTTCTTCCTTAGCTTCCTTGTGGCATTCTTTCAAAAGAACTTCATATTCGCAGTTAACATACACCAATCAAGCATCCACAGCAAGCTTTGATTAGTGCCAATGAAATAAAATTAAAGAACGGTTGCTTGTTCATCAAGAGCAGGAGCTGGGAGTGAGTTGTGGCTTCCATGCTGTAGTGATGGGCATGCTCTGTGGGGAAGATATTATTATTATTATTTTAATATACATACTTGAGTGATAAAAAGGGAGGCTTGAGTGACAAGGTCTTTCTCAAGATTATTAGACTGACCTTGACCAGCAATGAGGGAGGGCAAAGCAAGAGCCGCTACAGAGTAGGATCTGTGGGAGGAGACCTAGGGATCGGCCATACTGAAATTCACAGCTGGGATTAGTGCGGGATTAGAAGCCTGGGAAAGGCAGTGCTGCAGCTTTCTATCAATAAATAAATTAAGTTCTGTTTGTGTAAGTATAACACTAACTTACTAATGTAAGGCAAGAAAAGATGACAGAGAACTAGAATGGCTGACCTCAGGCCAGATTAGGACATCTGCCCCGCTGTGCTCCTGAAGATTAGATGGCTCCTATAGGGCATTCTGCAGCATTGTGCCACACCACTATAGAAGTCCTGCGCCCTACACACAGCAGGTTCTTTAGAACTGTATAAGTTTGAAGTTATATTGTACAGGAGGTTCTGCATCTACGCGAGATGTTCTGCAGATACACAGGAAGTTCTGAAGTTATGTAGGAAGTTCTGTAACTACATAAGAAGTCCTTCTGCTACTCAAGAAGGTCTGTGGCTACAAAGAAAATTCTGCGGCTACACATGAAGTTCTGAAATTACTCAGGAAATTATGAAACTATATAAGAAGTTCTGCAGCTACATAGAAAGTCGGGCAGCCTTGTGCTGAAAGTTCTAAAGCCATCTAGGCAATTCTGAATTGCTGTGCACAAAGTCCTACAATTATCTAGGAAGTTCTACATCATTGTACAGGAAGTTCTGCCGTGCTGTGCAGGAAGCTTTCCAGCATATAGGAAGTCCTGTACTGGGGATTCTAAATGAAGTCTATAGCATCATTTAGCTACAGCTCACCCTAACCTTGACCCTAGACCTAAGCTTAACCCTTCATGAAACAGACAGGCTTATATTAGCTAACCTACATAGGAGACAGACAGGGACACCTGCCAGGTATTTCTGCATCCTCGGGCTACACCGTGCCTAACCTTGGGTATAGCACATCAAACAACTCTGCCAAGATCTAAAACTGGAGTTGTTAGACCTAAGAGGCTTGAAGAAAGAGAGGACTACCTGTGATACATGGGCCAAATCCAAGATCTTTGTGTTTTAAATGTATTGCTCTGGAGATGTCAATGACCAGTGCTATGAGAACTTGCTGTAGACAGTAAGATCGTAACTAGGTGGGTACTGTCTATGACACTAGTGATCTGTGACCATTAATGCTGATTAAGAATGAGGGGAAAGGTCAGAACTGAGAAGAGAAAGGACAGACATCTGAATTAATGCTGCAATAGGATACATAATCAATACTACACCCATCCATGTAACACTATAACCTAATAACTATGGGTTAAAAATCAAGATCTGAACCTATGCACTGAATTAGCCAGTAGATATGTTTACATTGTTAGCAAATTATGGGCACTTGATGTAATACTTGGTAAACAAATACAGATCTCATTGTTCCTCCTGGTTCTTATTCACAAGCTCAGCACGAGAGACCACAGATCGGGTTTGTTTTGCACATCTCTCATGCTCCTAAATGGTCTGTTGCAGAATAAGTCCCTGGGTTGTGAACATCAGAGTAGGACATCACTCCAGGACATTGACATAGGGGTCTAAGAAAGATTATTTGCATCAAAATCAGCAAATCTTTTGTTTTTCTAAGATAAAATATAGATGTGCTTTTTTTATGCATCAGTTTTTAATGCCATCTAGATGTCTGGTGTGGTGTCCCAAGGGACAACAACAACAAACAAACAAACATAATAAGAAAAAGCAGAGCTTGACCAGGGAAACTTCCTTCTTCCTTCTTATGAGACCTCCATGCTTGCTGTATGAGCTCTTTGGCAGTGTTTTACACTTTATAACAAAAACGCAAAACAACTGGAAACCACCAGTTCTGCCCAAAGGTCTGATCATTGTCCCATGTAAGGATATGACAGAGCTAGCTATAAGCCTTAAAGTTGAACTGTGTGTTTTCCTTTATGAAAAGACACATGCCTCAAAATTGCTGTTAATAGATGATAACAGCAGAGTGGAGAAACAGCAGGTATTTTTTTTTTTTTTGGAAAAATACACTTATCTTTGCTTCAAAGTAAAATTAAGTAATAATAATTAATGAGAAAAACTCATCTTTTTATTTTTATTTATTTTAATTATTTTATTTATTACATCCCAAGTGTTATCCCCTCCTCTCTGCCCCCTTCCCAGAGTTCTTCAACCCCTTCCTGTAACCCCATGCAACCCCTTGTCCTGGAGCATCAAGTCACTACAGGATTAGGTGCGTCCTCTCCCACTGAGTCCAGCCAAGGCAGTTATCCACTACATATGTGCCAGAGGCCTTGGACCAGCCTTTATATACTCTTTGATTGGTGGCTTAGTCTTTGGGAGCTCCCAGGAGTCCAGGTTAGTTGACACTGTTGGTCTTCCTATAGAGTTGCCATCCCCTTCAGCTCCTTGAATCCTTCCCCTAACTGACTTTAGCTGAAGTGCCCAACAGTAGGGAGATGAAACCTGAAGAGACCAACTCCAGTAGTTAGATAGTGCCCTAGTGGAGGGATGAAATCGCCAACCCACCTTCAAAAATTTTGACCCAGAATTATTCCTATTTAAAAGAAATACAAGGACAAAAATAGAGCAGAGATTGAAGGAAAGGCCATCCGGTGACTGGCCTAACTTGGGATCTATCCCATGGACAGGCACCAAACCCTGACACTATTGCTGATGGTATGTTGTGCTAGCAGACAAGAGCCGAGCATGGCTGTCCTCTGAGAAAAAGACTTATCTTAAAAGAAATATTTTGAAAAAGGAATACTGTTTTAAGACCTTCAAAAAAGTTTTTGATGAATGATGTGTAAACTATTTAAAATTTAACATGATCAAAAGTTAAGTCAAAGCTTATAGTTTTGAGTCAATTTGTTGCATACATATGAATGTTTAGATTATATACACATACACAAATATCTATATATGTATATATGTGTATCTATACACATGCACGTGCACATGCGCATGCGCGCGCGCACACACACACACACACACACACACACACACACACACACCATATTGTATGAGTAATTGGCCATAGCATTTTAAAAAGCTATTGTTAAATTTCAGTAAAACTGAGGCCAGCTTATAGACAGACATGAAAAGCAAGCTTCTTGACTTACAGCAAGCACTGTGGAGCCTTACTCCCATTTTAGATGAATGCGTCTTTGTGTGGTGTCTCTCCAACTGTGACAGGTCTCAAAATCAAGTGTCAATATAAATTGTTCTTAGAGATTGAAATTGCTTTTTCATAGAATTTCAGACACAATTTTTGAAAATAATGTCATATTTGAAGATAGTTCTCTCATTTTAGAAACTTTTTCCCTATACTTTGAAAGAGAAAAGATCTGATGTATTCATAAACTTTCAGGGGGATAAAAGTGAGTCTCAGTTACTTTGGTTCTATTGGAGGGATGTGGGAGCCATAGCTGCTGTGGTGACACAGTGTCCCCTGTGTGTGGAGTTAGGAAATGACAGGGCCTGAGGCTGGAGCAGGCACTTTCTCTGCCTTCCAATGACATAGACAAGAAACAGTCATGCTTTATTGGAGGGGAGGGGTGATGTGTGTGCTATGCTGTGTGCATGCGTGTGTGTGTGTGTGTGTGTGTGTGTGTGTGTGTGTGTGTGTACATGTGCTCACACATACTAGGAAAGTGTTCTTCTAATACTTAGCTATATTTCCAGCCACAGAAATATTTATCAGGCCTGGGCTCACATTTAAGCACTAGCAAAGCTTGGGTTCAAGTCTTCTTTACAAAAAATATAAACTATGCAAATTAAGTGATTACATGATCGTGCACTTAAAATAGGTTTCAAGATATCACATTGCATAGTGTCTGACACTGTAGAATTAAAGGAGAACCTGGCCTGCATCTATGGCATAGTTCTATGAGCTCTTTTCCCAGTACTAACAAAAAATTTAAAAATGTATTAACATAGGTAGACTTAGGCAGTCAATTTAATATAATATTTTAAAGTGTTTCTCTCCTCATAAAGGACAGTGAAGGGTCAAATATCTTCTAATCCATGGCTTGAGTTCTTGCAAGAACAGACCTCATTCTATATGGGTTCATAAATATAATTTGAGTGCATAACAACATGCAATCTATAGTAAATGTGCTTTACTAGTGGCTCTGCATGCTCAGTTCACTGAGAGCCACTGTACCTCAGGGAAATGTGAGGTTCACTTGCTGTAAGCATCTGGCCACCACATTTCATAGACCATCTACAGCATCCCCAGTGCTCTGTGTGTTTCTGCCTCATGACACCCTGCCCAAAACATGCTGCTGATTGACTGGCACTGAACACCCTACCAGCAGCTCTTCCTTCCAGTCACTGAAAGAACATACTTAATATACCTGATTTCACCATGACGCACAACATAGCCTTCTCCTTTTAGGAACACCAAACAGATCTTCTTTTTAAATCTAAACCACACAAAGGGTAATAACATGAATCTGTACCTGAAAAGGACTACAAGAAGGACAGTTGTCTGCAATATGACTAGTAAACAAGTCTGAACTGTGCACATACGCCCCTTATAGGCGATTATGTTGGCCTTAGGGAAGGTGAACTGGAGAAAGGCTACATTGCAGGTGATCTAAAGTTTACATTGGAGGGAAAATAAAATAAGACATTTTCTTTTCTTTTGTTCTAAGTAGTTTTTGTGCGAACTGAATTTAGGGGATTGTGCACTATTCTAGACATGGTGCTAAACCCAAGTATAGAAAGATGCACAGACCTAGCGTCACCCCTGAGTGAAGGTCAGGGTATGGACATTATAACTAGCTCCCTACAGAAACACCTACTCCGAATTTACAAAGCAACCTGAATGTCATGCAGCTGGCTTCTACTGAACTACGTGTTGGCAGATGACTAAAATTTCATTAGGTAAACAAAAAGAACAAACTTCAAAGTCCATGTTGTCCCTGAAAAAGAGGACTTAGCTGGGAGCCAAAAATTATTTTTTGCTTGGTAAAAAGAGAAAAGAAGCTAACCAAACAAGAAAATCAGTTATTCTATGGTGACTTCTTCTGTATTTCTTGTTATAGGAATTTTAATTTATCTACTAGCTTCCGATGAAAATTTGTGGTTTCTTCTATAGTAATGTCTAGGTACCATTGAATATAAAGTTTGGAAGAACAGCTTAGAAATATTTTGTCATTAGTGATAAATTTTCGTGTAAGGACTTTAGCCTAAAATGCCATTAAAAAAAGACTTGAAACACCTAACTACTAGGCTGGGGATCAATTCAATGGTAGAGCACTTGCCTAACATAGGTTAAGGTCCAATTCCTACCTCTATACAAAATGAGAGTAGGTCACTTGCTACTCACAAAATAGAAGCGATGCGACTTAGAAGGTTGTTAAATGATAGATTTAATAATACTGAAGGCTGAAAAACTAATCTTGACAGGAGTGGGGCAACTTCACCTGGGTTTCTGGGGACTGTGGGAAGGGCAGGGTCTCTGATAACATGTGAGACTCATTACAGTGGTGTTATGTAGTTGCTTAATCCAACACAACACCCCTCTGCTTCAAGGTCAGATGTTTTTGAAATTTCATTTCATTTTGTCCCTTTCTTAGCTGGTGTGATCATGGTCAGATACTATACAAACCACATGCCTTCAGGTCACTGTTATAGATCATGTTCTTTGTGGTCTAACCTGCTACATTCAACTTTGGCCCCATGTTGCTGTGCTAGGTGATACTTCCTGTATCATCCAGGTCAAGAACCTCAGCCAGGCAGTGGTGGCACACGCCTTTAATCCCAGCACTTGGGAGGCAGAAGCAGGCAGATTTCTGAGTTCAAGGCCAGTCTGCTCTACAGAGTGAGTTCCAGGACAGCCAGGGCTACACAGAGAAACCCTGTCTCAAAGAAAAAGAAAGAAAGAAAGAAAGAAAGAAAGAGAGAGAGAGAGAGAGAGAGAGAGAGAGAGAGAGAGAGAGAAAGAAAGAAAGAAAGAAAGAAAGAAAGAAAGAAAGAAAAAGAAACTCAGGTTTGCTAAATACAAGAACTGCCTAAAATGTACCAACAGCTACTTTACTTTCTCAAACATTTTAGAATTTTGGAAACTTCCTCTTCAGATGATGTCTCAGTATATAGTAGAAAGATGCAGCCTGGGAAGGCTTACTTCTACCGTGCATAATTTATATGATATTATCAATGGAGTGTGGTTCATACTGGAGTTCTTGACCAAGAAAACATGCCAGCTACATGATAGAGGAATTTGTTGGTATGATAAAGTTAAGAATGCAGAGATGGGAATGATGTCTTAGATTGAAGGGGATACCCAATGGAGGGACATTCTCAAAGAAGGAGATCTGTAGTCATGGAAACAAATTGAAGTGGTCTGCCAACCAGGCCAGGAGCCAAGGATGCTAGTGGCCCCCACAGTATGGAAAGGCAAGGGTAGAGACTCTCTTCTGAGTGTTCACAGGAAGACAGTCTTGCCAACACTTCCATTAATTTGGACTTTTGCCCTCCAGTGTTGGCAGATAATAAATGCATATTGGTTTCAACCACTAAACTAATTTGTTATAGGAACTCTATGGTCTTAGGAAGCTGTGAACATACCAGATCAGTCTGCACCATGTATTTAAATTGGTGATAAAGATAGCTCTTGAAATCTTCACAGCAATCAAATGTCATATATGTAGAAACACTCTGTAAACAGCTAAGTTCAACACAGAGGTACTGGATTTCCTAGTTAGTCACCACCCTCTCCCAACTTCCTAAGCTCTGTGATTGAGTTGTCAGTAAAATTAAGACCACTCTGAGCTTTTGTCAGTGTTTTGTTTTCCAAGGTCCCTCCCAGTGAGCCTTGGTATGGTTCAGCCCTCTCCAGGAGAAGCCAAGAAACTTGTGCACATCTTTCCTTTGTACACATAAGGAAGGAAGAAAGTGGCATGCAAGTGACTGTCTCTGTCAGCTAGTTCCTGGAAGAGAAGACAACAGGGTGTTTTAGAAAAAGAAGGGCCAGTGAGTCAGAAGGTGCTATAGATGTTATAAGTAAAGAAGATCAAGAAGGTATGGGCAGGGGCTCACCCTGCTCACTCACAGTATGTGACAACTGAGTCAACAACATCTGTTGTTCAACACACTAAAGCAAAGCACATCTCTCCCTGGATCCTTGGGGCTACAGGACAGGAGGAGACAGCACTGCCCTGCACAGCCTCTTCGAGACTCTGCCATGGGCTCTACCATCTTCCTCTGGCTCAGTGAATGAAGGCTGTCATTATTCCTGAGCTAGCCTTCATTGTTTGTATTTGGTATCTGCTTCTTCCATAACCAAACTGCCATCAATAGTCTGCAGTAACTGTAAGGGAGGTCTCTGAGATTTGCTTCATAGGTAGAGGGGGCAAGAGGAAGTCCTTGTCTCCGTCTTGTGATAGACACAGTCTTTCTTGAGACTCTTATCTTTAGAAATCGACATTTGCAAATATTTTCTATTAAAAAAGCATATTTGCTTTCCCAAGGATAGACTAACACATTATGATAAAGTCAACCCACGCTACCTCATGATCAGGGATGGCGTAGTCAAGATCTGCTTGTCCCGCTCCCCTCCCACTGCTTAACCTTTCTAAGTCTACTTCTTCCTCAGTAAACCAATTTAATAGGGTGTGGTTCTATGAAGGCAAACCTACCCTTCTCTTTCAGTCTTGTGGTGTACAGCATTTTATCTTGTATGTTTGTGAGACCTTTTCTAACTCTGTCTCTCATTGCAGGTGTTTCCACCCATGTATAACTCCGCTCTATGACATCATTCACCACTTAGTGGTAGGAGTTGTCATTTAAGTACTGAATAAACAGTGTCCTCAGTATTAAAAGGGCAATTCAGCCTAGTTCACTGATTCTCATGAATATCTTTTAAAATTGCCAGGTCAGCTCTGATCACCTATTACCCAGGCCTAAACAAATCTTACAGCTCGAAAGCTCTAGGGCCCGGCCTAGGCCCTGTTTCTACTTCTATTAATTCTATACATGGTGCTTGGTTAGTTTACATTGTGTTTATTTCTTTCATCTTTTACTTACTGCACACCCCTTTATACTCTTTAAATTTTAGGTGGGAGCCTTGTGTATGTGTCTGCAAGTGCATTTGTGTATATAGCAGCACATATAGAGGCCGGAGAACAAACTCCACTGCCTTCTTTTATTGAGACAGTGTTTCATTGGCCTGGAACTCACCAAGTAAACTAGGCTGGAGGTGCCTGTCTCTGTGTCCCTAGTTCTGGGGATATAAGCACAGGCCACCACGTTTAGCTTTATTTTAAAAAGGGGAAGGGGTGTGGTTCTGGGAATCAAACTCAAATCATCAGGCTTACAAGGGGAAGCTTCCATAAGCCCTCAGCTGTGAGTCTTGAATGTCAGCATTTAGTTGGTTGATAATCAGTGTTGTCCATCACTCCTCTCTTCTATGACTTTTGTCTTAAGTTTGATTGTTAGATTGTACGTTTCAATCTGGCTACACATTCTTTGACCCTGTTTATCTGTCATGCTAAGATAATAGCCTACACTCTAGACCGATTAACATTTGACATTAAAAGTGGCTCAGCTGCTTCCCAGGATCAGCATCTTTCCAAGACGTTGCCTACAGCTACTCTGTGTGTGACTCTGAGGGATGGGATGCATCCAAGAGCACGGATGCTCATTTATTACACCTGGTTATCTTCCTCACATACATTAAAGCTCATGAGATGCTCATATTATTTGTCAGACGATCACCTTCTTGTTCAATTGGGGCAATACTCTATTCCTTCATGCTTCTCTGAGTTACACCTATAATTTTCCTTTTTAACAGAAAATCTTCAATGATTTCGCTAGATCAGTTCTGTTGGTACCCGTACTTTATTAGTCTTGTTTAGGGAGACACCTATCTTTGCTTTCATTTTGGAAGAACTATTTTTTAAGCAAACCTCTATAAATATTTTTAATAAAAAATAACACTGTCTTCTGAATTCTGCAGTTTTGCTGAGAAATCAGCCACAGTGATTCTGACATTTGAAAACAACTTTCTTCTTGGCACTTGGTTCCCATTCATCATCTTCTTCGTGGCTATCCCATTTGGGATTCTGGAATATTGAACTTGTGGATATATGTCTTTGATCTCATTTAGAAAGTTCTTAGCCTGTATCTTTCCATAGATTGTTTTGTTCCTATTGGTCTCTGAGGACCTTGTGTGCATTTGCTTCATAGAGTAAACTCTTTTGTGTGTTTCACATCATTATATCTGCCTATATTTTCATCCCACCTATTTATTCACTTGGGTATTTGGGATGGTATGAGTGTGGGTGAATATTTGCCACAGGTGCATGTGGAAGTCATAGGACATCTGCAGGAGTCAGCTCTTTCTTTCCACGATGTGAGACCTGGGGATTGAACCCAACTCCCGAGACTTTGTGGCAAATGCGCTTGCTTTTACCTACTAAGCCATCTCAATGATACTATCTACATACCAATCATTGGGGGTTTTTTCTGACCTATTTCAAATTCACAACTTTCCCATTTTTTATTATTATTATTATAGGATACATATATGTAGCCCAGATTAGCCTCAGTGTGCCATTTTTCTGCCTCTATTTTACAAGTACTAGGATTACATTCATGTGCCACCATACCTGGCCTCCATTTTATTTATTCCCTAAAATTTAACATTTTGTTGGATCCATTAAGTGTTTTCATGATAACTTAATTCCTTTCAGATATCCCCATGTGACTATTCTCTTGGCTGTCATTTGAGAGGTGTTTCTCAAATCTATCTGGCTGCATGCTTGTCTTGTTTTACTTTGTTTGAACTGTGGACAGCATGAAGGATACATTTTCACTTTACTCTGAGGTTGGTGCTGTGTGACCTTATCCAGGCATATGTTTGTTTTTACATGTCTCTCCAGTGTCAGGGTTAAGGATAGGGTATCTCATTCCAAACACCTCAATTCCTATTGTAATCAAAGCTGTGGTTCAGTTGCCATGGGAACCACACTGTTTCCTGTTACCTTCCTACTAGAGAATAGCCCTAGTAGAAATCTCACATTTCTCTCAGCTCCTTCCCAGTGGGCCCTGAGATCTGATTGGAGGCCCTCAGTCAGGCTACTTTGCATAACTCTCCATTTAGACACTCAGTTCAAACCAACAACTCTGTTTTCAAAAAATTTCTCAAGCAGGAAGCTAGTCCTAAGTACCGAGCCATTACTCCACCCTACTCTCTGCCATGACTCATGACTGTGCAAGCTATGGCTGCATTCTGAAGCCATCAGATAGGTGATATGGAATATGATCTTTCTCCTTATTCTTGTAGGAGGCTTTGTCTCCAGTAAGATAATATACCATTGGCTGTCCAATCTGCCGGGGGAGGCTATCTTATCCAGGTTTAAAGACTATTTACTGGAACAAAACCTCTTCCCACACCAGATTTGTAGACGCACGTGTGTTCAGGTCTGATGAGGAAGGACACTCCTCATGGCTGTCTAGCTTTGGAATAGCTGCATAAGCACAGTTTCCCTGGTATGTTGGACAAGCAACTTCTTTTCCCTTCCTCCCCTGCATAAGCAGGGAGAATGCCTTCCACTAACACCCTCAAAAGTGGTCATTGCTGTCACAATCCCATTCTCCCAGAGAGTAGGAAATGGAAGTCTAGGGGAAAGATGGTTCCCAATCTCCCAACCCTGTCCACAGCACTTCAAATGGAGATGTCCCCAAATCTCACTTTCATGATCATAGAAATCTGGCATCAAAAGCTTCTGGCATGTTCTCAAAGAAGACAATGAATAGTAACTACAAAATTCAAACCACGAAGTGAATAATCTTATCACTGCAGAAAACAAAATTAATACATAAAGCAGCAGAGCCACAACTAAGATCATTTCACTGACTTAAAGAGGAAAAACGTAATTTTTACTAGTCTCATGCCATATATAGAGGACATTAAGTATTTTAAGCTTTGACTATGAAATGCAACCTTGAACAATTTTGTATTCTGAAAAATTCTGTGAGTTCAAATATGATGCAGAGAGAGAGTGTTCTGCCTCACGTTTCTAAAACCACACCCACACAGACCAGGGGTCAAGGCATGCTGACCTACTATTGATCTATTCAACCTTGGAGCATTCCAAATCTGATAAAAATCACATAATTAAGTAATGAGCAGCAAAACGTTGCTGAGAAGTTATTTTTAATTCTAATTCTGTGGGGTTTTTGTTTGTTTGTTTGTTTGTTTGTTTTTAGAATTAATCAGATACAAGTAGCATATCAGTTACACACTACAGGAGTATACCCTAGATTGGGTGAGAAATCCATAACAGAAGACCACTCAGACAGAGGTTCAAACCAATGGAAAGTCTTTTGCTAACCAGTGACTACACTGTGTGTTCAGGACCCAAGTGTAATCCTGAGTCTTCCTGAGGGTGAGCTTTTAAGCACAAAACTACATCCCAGGTTGATGCACCTCCGTTAGCAAGTACAGCTAGCTAGATATGAACTACAAAAGACAAGTGCGTTTAGGGGCTTCCACAGAACTGTGATCTTGAGGGATTAGGCTGGTTCTTTGTTCTCCTTTTTTGGCAGGTGTTGCTGTCAATGTGCTGATCTCTAAGGCCTGAAAGGTACCTTCCATCATGGTGTCAGTTGTGCTAAGGTCTGGGGCTTACTGGGGAACCTGATACATTCCCTATTGGTTCTATGAGCATGAGTCAAATTGTGGACTTATCTGGAAGTAAGGGGTTATATCATCTCCTGAGCACTAGTAGTTTAACAGAATTTATCCTCTGTTTGACACAGCTCAGTAGGTGGTTGAGTAGTCAGGGTCTTATAGTAAGAGCTAGGATCAAAAGGGTTAATGGCCCAGCCATGGCTGTAAGTAGAGTAGTTAGCCAAGGGGACCAGAAGAAGAAAGATTGGTATCAGTTGTTAGACTCTTAACATCTCCTTTCTCTCTCATGAAGGTTATTTCTGACCTTGGCCAAACTTTTTCTAATTATACCTGACTTATTGGTGTAGAAGCAATCAATTTCTCCCAGTGCCATACAGAGACCTCCTTGTCTCCTAAAGTGGAGGGCCAATCTTCTTTGATTCTGAAGAACAACCTCAGCTAAAGAATCTAACTTGGCTTCCAGATGGAAAGCAACATTTCCTAGATACTCTATGTCTACTGAGTGCTGAGTTCCTTTTTATTCCCCCATAACTAGAGCTGAAATTCAGGCTCCAGTGGAGCCCATGATGCCTACCCCCACCAGCAGGTGAATGAGAATGTGGATGGCTCATAGCACACAAGGAATCCCAGAGTCTAAATTTAGGTGGGTCCTGCCATCTTCTCCATTATGGATGAATACCTGTGGTAGAACATCCACAAAGATGTAAAGAAGTAGGATCCCCTTCAATGTAAACAATTCAGAAGATGTACACTTGGTTAAGTCATTAGTGCAACCAAGGCATGTAGTCTTGGAGGCCAGCTACCATTTCTGGAATTAGCCTGCCATGTAAGGCTACAGGAATCTGCTTTCTAGGGGATATCTTGGTGCCATTAAGCAGGTACTGTTCCCATGGAGGTACTCCAGGGAGAATTTAGGTTAGTCCCATTTATAGCCTATTAGTGTTGGAATTAGAACTTATATATCATGAGTTCTAATGTCAACATGATAGTGGGGTTTGGGGGCCAGGTATGGCCAGCAGTCCTGATCTATGTCTGGTTGAGAATGGTTAAGTAATTGATACATACTTTTTAGCATCCTGAACACTGAGGAGCTGGGCTTTTACTTTCTCCTGGACCTTTATCTTTGCCGTTACCAAGGGAATTCCTGGGGAATTTGGCATTTGGGGGGTTTGCCACCCTCATATTATGCAGGTACCAAGATCGATAAGTTTAGGTCAGTAGGCCAGATGACCCTCAAGTGTAGGTTTCTTTTGGATAGTAAATTTGCTGCCTGGGTCTGGACCATTTAGGTATAATCTGACTCTCCAGGTCCTATTGGTTTCACAATCATGATCTTCATCTTCTTGATGGGCCCTAGCCAGTACGGATATGGGATTGCATTGCCAGTGCCCACTGGTAAATAATGGTTTCCTTTCCTGGTCTATAAAAGGATCTGTAGCCCTAGGAGGACTCTGTATAGCAACCCCACAGAACCCAATAATATTCACCTGAGTTTTGGCAGCTTGGGGAGTGGGGCTCATCAGCCAGACAGGCATAGTATTGGATTTATCAGAGCTCCTTCTCTTTACTGCTGGACTCACAGCTCCAGTGGTGAGCTCCTCTGCAGGAATGAATGAACCATCCTCCAGTAGCCTCTGGGTGCAATATTCTACAGAAATCTACCTGGGAGGTGGGTTGGGTCTTAGTGGATAGACTGACTATGAGTTCCCTGGTTCAAGTCTTCCTTAATTCTCATATCCAAGGCCCTTGAAGTATAGGGTTTTCCATGGGAGACAGAAAAGAAAAGACAAAATAGGACAGCCATAATTTTAGGGTCTGAGTCAATCTACCTTTGAGGATTGGAGAACCTGAAGACCCAGCTGTCATCATCGGTAGCTTTCAGCTGGATGTAGTGGTCCCACAGGGTGATACCAGCGACCTTCGCTGCTGGAGAATGATGAGAACCACTTGGTATGGGCCTTTTCCGGGTTTCGGGGAGGGATCCTTTTTACTCATATTAGTAGTAGTTCCACCAGACCAGAACTCACAGACTCGCTAAAACATGGGACAAGGGTGCAGCCTCTCAAACTGTCTGATGAATAGTCCTCTGGGTCTGTTGCAGGGCCTGAAAGGATTGAGGAGAGAATGGTCAGTCATTTCTACCTTATGAACTTCTTGCTATTGGGTGCATCTGGACCATAGAAAGGCAAAAGTAAGAGGTTAGCACAATATTCCCTGGCCCAATAGCCTGTTGTACATCACAGAGGTGAGGATATAGAGACCAAAGTGTATCTGCACCTTGGGTAATGAAGCTAGAATTCCAGAATATTAGAACTATGACTGACCTTGGGCAGTGTTTGTGGGAGGCCACATCTGACACTTCCAACCCTAGAACCTGTGACCTCACTGTGATCTCTCAAAATAGTCCAGCGTTTCTAGATTCATAGCCATGCCATCTAGCTAAGGTGACACCTTCCACCCCAAGGTCCACAGAGACAAAATGACATTTTAACGTAGACCCAGACTTAAAGCCTGAAGGGCCAAGGAGTAGAAAGCCCTGGAAGTTCTAGCTCTAAACAAGCAGGCTTTGCCAGCACACCAGCTTTGACAGATGTGACTTGTTGCAGGGCCATTGCATGGCCAATGACACACACTTCCCCTATTGCAGAAAGTAACCTGCCTTGGATTCCAGACTCTGGTCCCAGGAAGAGTTTTCCTTCACGGGAGAGCTGTAGGGGTATCTGTCCTGACTTGTACTCTAGGGTATCAGGTCAGAGTCTGAAAGGTAGAGGAACAGCCAGAAGAACTGCAAACAAAGCTATTGAAGGGAAACTGAACCTGTGAGAGCTGCTGCCCACTGCCAGTTCCAACAGGTGCTCCCTGTAGCATGGCGACTCAGGATTGAGGCTCAGGCTTCTGCTGGTTGCTCTAATGGTGGAGGCTCGTTTTTCTGAGGGGCAAGGTAGCAAGCAGAAGTAGTTCGTGGCAAATACCTTTCAACAGTGAGGAAAAGAGTGGAGCAGAAAACAGTGGGCACCCGTGAGGCTTGTCCCAAATGTGACATGTGCTACTCTCCTGCTCTTGCAGTAGATTTTCTAAAGTTCGGAGTGAGGGATTTACTTCAGGCAGTGTTATTAGACCACACCCTAAGTGTGACTTTTTTGAATCTATTCCCCCTACCCACCCAAAACTTAGACTATATGACAGATGCGTTCATATTTAGTTGAATAGGAGATAATTCAGGTCCGCCCTTTGATTCTACAGATTTGACACTTATGGGAAAGATAGGGCAAAGCATTAAGCCCAAATATTCCCAGGGATACATACTGCTTGCTGTCCACCCTGTAACACCTGGGGCCTTTTAGTAAATACATCTGGAAGAAGCTAGTCACCAAGCAGCAGAAGTGTAGTCACCACGCTGTCCCTAACCTCATGGGACCCTTCTCTCTCCCTGCTGTCTTCTGATGAAGGATGAGGGGTAGGAAGGAGACCTGACTCTGCATTTTTGAGTTTGAATCCGTCTGCCCCTGGTGTTCCCACCCCTGTGGACTTGCGGCCAGCTAGCTTTCATTCTCAAAATCCCTGCTGTGTCCCTTGCAGCTGCAGCCTGCCTCTCTCTAGCCTAGCCTCAGCCAAACTCCAGTTTGGAATCACTAGTGCTTCCCCTCCCCTAGAGGTCTCCTGTCCTGGCAGAGGGAGAGTCACACCTGCAGATGCTGCACTTCCACACAGCCACGAGCAAGCGGTGGCGCTGGTCCCGTAGCTGGCGCTTCATTTGCTGCTCTGTTTGCTTAGTTAGATTAAAAACTGCCTGGCAGGAAGCTCTCCAACCTCCATAGAAGATGTGGTGCTGACATTATTCCCATGCCTCTCTGTTCCTCATGAAAACCCAATGGCATTTGCTTCACACATTCAGAGGCTGGCTTCCCTGTGTCCTCTGGCCTGGACCTTAGCCCGCTAGCAGAGGGAGTTCCTACAGGCAGGCTCCTCAGAGTTCTGAGGTCATCCTCCCCACAATGCGTCTGTAGACCATCCCATGAACTCCCCCATCTACTTCAGCTTCTGAACGCGTCCATGGTGACCATGTTCACTGTCCAGGCACCACACAAGAGTGCCCTTGGAGCCCTGGCAAAGCAACCTGCCCTCCATGTGAGTAGGGAAGAGGTAGCATTGAGTATGTGCAGAAAGGCCTGTTCTGAGGCAAGAGATAGCTCTTTAATCATCCATTCATTTCCCTACTTAATATCAGACCATGAGTGCTTCCTGGGTGCAAGGTCCTGTGGAGATGCCACAGGGAATAAAGGAGATGAGTTCTGAATTTCAAAGAGCTTTCTTATGGTGAGAACTATGGGGTGGGGCTAAAGAAATATTTGAAAATTAAAAATTGATACTGTGAATAAAAAATAACCTCAGATCCAGAGAATACCATCAAATCTAAGAGCAGAGGGTAGTACTCGTTAGTCATGGTTGAGCTGTCACTGTTAGAGGCAGCAGCCTGTTCAAGGGTCCTGAGGCACTCACAGAAGAGCGATGGCTCAGGGTGTGCTTGTGTGTGTGTGTGTGTGTGTGTGTGTGTGTGTGTGTGAGCTACACATTGCCCTAGAGTTATGCTAGGAAGAGATTCAGATACCAGGTCTATTGATGGTCTTCAGTGACTTCATTTATGATGGGTGTAGCTGCACTTGAAAATTTAAATGGAGATATTATTAAGTATTATTTATTTGCTTATGTATTCATTAAAATAATTAAAAACCCATTACATGTTAATAGAGGCGATACATATTTATGAAAAATAGCCATGTTTTCTACAATTATCAGGGAAAGGCAGTGTTTCATGTTTCCCACTATATTCTCCTGATCTGCCTCACAACACAGCAAAAGTGGTTTTACTTGACACATCTGAAGACCATACTGTTGGCCAAGGGAAGACCTTGGCCACCCACAAAGGTGCAAGGCTGTCTGAAGGCCTGGAACCACACTCCAAGAACTTCTCTAGGAGACTCTGTTCTTGCATCAGGAGAGATAGAGGAACGTCCAGAACCATCTGTCGTCTTGGTGGGAGCAAGGTCACAGAAGCTTCATGGAGCCAGGGGAAGCTGTTGGAGCTCTAAGCAGGAGATTAGCAGCAGCTCTGTGCAAACTGGCTTTGCCAAGGCCATCACTTCGCCTAGTGGAGCATACACAGAAAGCAGGAATGCTCTAGGAAAAGCAGCTTGCAAACTGCTTTCCAGAAGGCTCTGGACAATACGCCCAAGCCTTGGCTTGTGAACAGTACCCTGCAGTCAGGTGTAAATGATACAGAGAGGTCAGGCATGGTAGAATCTGTCTATAATCCTAGCAGTTAGGAGGTGAGGTGAAGAAAACTATGACAGAGGAGCAAGGGTTTCCCAGGCACAGAGTTTCCATATGTTTACACGTTGTAGGATCATTGGAAACTCACCCCATATACAGCTTGACCCCTGCATCTGACCAGCCTGTAGGAAAGAAGGCAGCATTTTCTCTCAGTGTCCCTGAATCTGTTCATCCATAAATAAGTACCAGGCTCAGAGAACATTATCATCTGTGAGACAGCTCCCCATTATGGGACCACAAAAAACCCGGAAAACAGAACAGGGAGGGATTACACAGAAAGCAGGCTGCCTCTGAGGTCTGGACTGCCCCCTGGCTGTCAGGATGGCGTATGGCTCTCAGTAGATCTGGTCCAGCATGCCACCCGGGATGATTTTCTAGGCCACTTAAATAGGTGAAGTGATTATGTGACCTGGTGATGTCTGGTAATGTCCCGGTGGTGTCTCAACACAGTAAACACTGCATGACACCTATCTGCCTGAGGGCAAATCTGTGCCCAAAACCCAAGCCTACTCAGAGACAATTCCAGAGAGGACAGTATTGATCCCCACTCCACTGACGGTACCTTAAACTCTACCTCCAGAGCCACAACAGAGTTCATAGCCAGAACGGTAAACAAGGCAGTTGTGAACTTGGCTTCCACCGTGAGTCCTTTACTACGTGGAGACCGAGTATTTGGGGGGCTTAGTTCAAGCACGAATGCAGATGCTCCAATATAGGAAGGAAGCATCTATATGTGTAATTCCTATCAGGAAACATTTTGCTTGTTTGTTTGTTTGTAGTGCTGACACAGGAACTCAGTCTGGAGCATGCTAGCTAAGCTCTCTGAACTAATTCCAAGCCCTGTTTCTAAAGAGCAGGCTGTACTCCAAGATGGCGAGGGTCACATGTAAACATTATCAGACTAGTTCTCTAAAGGATATGTTAAACTCAAATTTAATATTTCATTGTGGAAATAAGCAAATGTACTGTGTACACTATTTATTAGTATAAACAAATTATAAATAATTCCAATGTATTTCTATATACATGAGGAAGAACATGTGGGTTTTTTTTTTTTTAAGTATTCTCTTGGGTTTCTTATAAAGAATTAGAAATAGGGATGATAGGTCAGCGAGTGTCTTGCAAGTATGAAGACTTGGGTTCCATCCCTCAGTATCCACAAAAATACCTACATGCATACATACATACATGCATGCATACATACATAGGCCAGATGTGGAGGGGCATACTTGCAATGACAGTTCTGGAGAGGCAGAAACAGGTGAATTCCACCCTGTTTAACCTGTTTCGTGAGTCCCAGGCCAACGAGATACTTTGCCTTGAAACAATAAGAATGGTGGCCGAGGAATAGTGGCACAGTCTGACCTTAGCCCCGACCCTGAGACACAACAGGAACAGGCATAGGCATGCACAGAGCAACCAAGCACATAGTCTGCATGTACAAATTTGGAGTATCCTTGGGGATGCTAGAACTGAAGGCTGGGTTCAAGATGAGCTGTCAATACTGTGTGAAGCAGCTCTGGCCACAGTGAGTCTGTCTGCATTGAGTTTGAAGATGAATGCAGCAAACAAGGATGTGGGACTTTCACAGTGTATTTTTAGCTAGCTTTAAGGTATACCACCCTCCCCTGCTTGCAGAATTATTTTTAATTCCCCAGAGCATGCTCCCTGCCACTCATCACCACGTTTGGGGCCTGCTCTTTTTCACTGGGGCTGCACTGCCTTCCTCTGGGTGCCGCTCATCAATGCAGAACTGATTTGGAGCTGAACTGTATAATAATAAGCCTTTCAGCGCCAGCCCCACACTTGCCTTGTAATTAAGGCCTGATGGTTGTGTTGACGGCAAATGAAAGAAAATGGCTTTGTTCTCTCTTCCCTGGCTTGATTGCGGGTTCTCTCGCTCACCTGAATTCCACCCATCCTGCATTGTGCCTGTGATTGCTGGAGGACCGTAATTGCAGTCCCAGCAGATGACATTTCCAGGAGGTACAGTCTGTGCAGCTCCAGGGGGAACTGATGGAGCCGTGCCTGGTGAAACTCATCAAGGGTAGATCTAGGGAAAGCCTATGTGGAACTTAAGCCGGGACCAAACACGAGTGTTCTCCTCTGACATTAGCTTTGCCTGGCAGTGCATGGCTGCAGCCTACCTCACCTTCTGCCTACAGTCCAAAAAGACAGACTGAGCACAGACATTTGCAAAAGTTCAGTAAGGGCAGGTGAACCACACCTGTGAAAGGCCTTTAGGGCTGAAGAGATGGCTTAAGCGTTACGAGTATTTGCAGCTCCTGCAGAGATCCTGGATTCTGTTCCCAGCACCCATGTTCCTGCTCACAATTACTCTAGTTCCTGGGGATCTGATACTTTTCTGGGTACCACTTATGCACACAAATAAAAATAAAACTGACACTGGGGCAGTGCCTCCATTTTAAAGTGTTTGCCATGGAACCACAAGGACCCCAGCTCAGAGATCCCCAGTACTCAGTATGGCAGCTCACATCTGTAACCATAGTGCTCAGGAAACAGGTACAAGAGAATCCATAGGGCTCTCTGGCCAGCTAGCCTAGAAGAATCTGGTTCAATGGGAGACCTTGTCTCAAAAATGATGGTGAAGCATGAGTAAAGAAGATGCCAGATATAGATCTCTGGCTTACAAGCGTGCATGCGCATGCACACACACACACACACACACACACACACACACACACACACA
>JADRCD010103349.1:0-13890 GCA_019843815.1 Montemys delectorum | reverse complement strand
TGAGTGATGTCCATCACCATGTTGGAGATAGACCTGAGTGTACCTTCTGAGCCTGACCTGCTCTTCTGGACATGTGCTCAATGGTACGACTCCTGCCTAGAACATGCAAGGCTGGATTTGAAATCCAGCACTCCCAAAACAAAACAAAGGGACATATCTTTACCCACCATAGGAAGATGTTTTTTATTTTCTTTTGCTGGTGATATGAAACATAAATATTTATTTACTCCAAACCTTTCATTTATTCATTTTTTGAATATAAGTTTAAATCCTGACTCACACAAATTTGAAAGTTTTCTAACATTTTAGTTGTCTAATCTCTCTCTCTCTCTCTCTCTCTCTCTCTCTCTCTCTCTCTGTGTGTGTGTGTGTGTGAGAGAGAGAGAGAGAGAGAGAGAGAGAGAACACGTGTGTGTGAACATGTAAGTGCTTGCTCAAAAATTAAGTCTAATAATATGTCATTATATTTCCATATTTTCTTTTCTTTCTTTATCACCTGTAACTTAATGAAATCAAATACTTTACGTATAGAACAGGATTGAGTCCTAAATCCACAGGGGAAAAAAATGTTGTTAAATGAATCCAAAGCCATTTATACTGATGGCCTTTGTTCCTCTAGGGCAGTTCTTTCATTTTCTGAATCTTAGCCTCACTGCCTGTCCTCTCAAAGGCTCCCTTCCCTATTTATCTGTCTCTGTGTCATATATACCATCTCATCCAAACCATGTAGCTTCAAAGCCTAGTCATTATCTTTCATTGATTTCCTTCTCTATTTCTCATCTCTGGTCATAGGACCATAGACTGTAAGAGCTGAGAAGACTCTGTGATGTAGCTTTCTTCCTTTGCAGAGAGACATGTCACTTCTGGTTAATGGCTGGTACCAAGGAAATTTCCCGTCTTACTAAACAATCACAGCCATTCTTTCCACATTCACCACACAAAGAAATCCATGCATGTGTTCTCTCAAACTTGTGTGTTCTATGAAACCCACAGTCATGCTTTCCTCTGTCATCCTGAAGCATAAACATATCTCTCCTGCTCTGCATCAAAGAAAGGGCAGCATCCTGTGGGTACTGGGTGGCCCCATGGTTCCTTTTGTTATGATTCCCAGGCCGCTCAGGATTTGGCATCCTCATAGTCTCCTAGACACAGTGTTGAGCAATGGACAAAGTGCTGTACATGCAGTCTTAGGAATGTGAAGTGGAAGAGAGATGAGGTCCAGCTCAGTCCAGGACTGAGTACATTTGTACATCAGAATCCATACTAAGCTAAAACCTTCTTAATTAACTTTTGTATAACTCATCTTCAAGCTTCAAAAATAAGAAAAATATTTTCTTATTTTTATTATCTGAGCATTTTAGATCTTTTTTATTATTTTATGGGTATGAGTGTTTTGCCTGTGTGTGTGTCTGTGCACCACATGCATGCCTGATGCCCATGGAAGCCATCAGAGAGTATTGGATCCTCTGAAATTGGAGTTACAGATGGTTATGAGTTACCACGTGGATGATGGGAATTGAATCTGTGTCCTCTGAAAGAATACCAAGTGTTCTTAACCACCCACTGGTCCACCTTTCCAACCCTAGATCTAATTTTGTAATGGTTTACTGTAGTTTTCTTTCTTTTTTGTTTGTTTGTTTGCCTTTTGTTTTTCTAGACAGGGTTTCTCTGTGTAGCCCTGGCTGTCCTGGAACTCACTCTGTAGACCAGGCTGGCCTCAAACTCAGAAATCCTCCTGCCTCTGCCTCCCAAGTGCTGGGATGGGGGGCGTGTGCCACCACTGCCCGGCCTCACCTTTCTTTATATACACATTTCTTTGCTTAGTGATTTACTCTAATTAGGAATCTTTTAACCCATAAAATCTAGATAGCTCTTATCCTTACACATTTACCAGCACATTTAATGTTTATAATTTTCATTATTTGTATCTATATTGTATTGGGTTCTTTGGATAATCAAAGCAGATTTTATTGGTTCTAGGTGGTTTGTGTGGATCCTGTTCCCACTTTAGCATAGTCTGTGAGCTAGGTACTTAAAAATCCAAGTACTTAAAAGTTTTTAAAAGCTATGAAACCTAATCAAAAATATTCCAGTGTTTGTGGCTATGTGGGAATATTTAGTAGAGTAATTAAAAATTTCCCATTAACTATCAAAGTTTTTTAGTTTCAAATATGAAATCTGAATTTTCCGATGACATTTTCCCATTGAACAAGCACTGAAAGCATCACCAAGCTCTCTTTTCTCCCTCCTTGCTTTCTCTGAGATTACTAAAGTCTTCCCACTAGCTCTCCATTTACATTGGAATTGTTTACTCTATGTTTCCCCTTAAATATATTTAAAGAACCTTCAGTTTTAATTATTGATGCATTTTTCTTTTCAGAAATCTCTAACTTAGGAATGCAGCATATTCGTGGCTTAGCCCACTTGCAGTGTGTTTTAGCTTTCAATCTAGAATACAGAAATCTTGGTCTCTAATACCATTTACTTTCGTCTCCATCCTTTCCAAAGTTATAGCCTTCAAGTGCAGAGAGAAATGCAAACACCACCTGTGCTCCCAGACTTTCCATTTCCTATCTAGGGCTTCAACATCACGAGAGAGAAGTCCCAGGTTCCTTCAGATGCTGTAATGCAGCCCCATATGATTCAGCAGAAGTGGGGAGCAGTTGGGCTTGATTAGTCTTGGCACGCACCCTGTCACATCTCAGGAAAAGGCTCCAAGAGGACCACACACCTCCCAATTAGCCATGTCAGACTTGCATCTGGCTTTCTCTGTGTCCTTCAGTGGGAAGTCAGTGCCACCCAGAGTGAGTTTCAAGATTGTCCAACAGTGACCGCATTATCAGGCAATCACATTATGAGGGGATTGAGTGTGCATGTGCCAAAACCTGGCCTTGACATTCTTCCTATCAACTTTCTATTTGTTAGACTACATGCTCCTGAAATTCCATTTTTATATCCTCCTAGAAGGAAACTCTCAAGGTAGCTGGACACAGGTGTTGTAGTAATTGCAGGCTGGCAATATAGCCTAGGTGTTAGAGCAATGGCTTAGCACACAGGAAGTGGGAGGTCTGACCGCAGCACTACAACCAAATCTTGCTTCCTGGAGCGTGCTTGCAACTTCAGAACTAGAAAGAGGTAGAGACAATGGGATCAGGAGCTCAAGGTCATCCTCAGCTACATAGGGAGTTCAAGGCCAGCCTGGACTAAGGGATAATGCCATTTCTCAAACAAACAAAAATAAATTAGGAATAAGATAGCCTAACCCGTGTCCTCCTCAGGCAGGGCAGTATTCTGAGTGACTAGCAACTATAGGTGTCACCAAGATGTTAGCAGCTACTTTTAGCAGATACTGAGTTGGTTAGAACAAAAGTGAATTTCTACCTCTCCTACTACCACTTTGCTTTTATTCAGACACCAAAGCTACTGTGGTAGTTCATTCTCTCCCACCCCACACATTCTCATAATAAATGTGCTGATGCTACCTTCCCGGCTCCCCGCTCTTTCCAATTATGTGGTCAAATAGCCTGTAGCAGGATTCCAGGCACTAAGAAGAAATGATCTCTAGAATCCAACTCATGAGTATCCTGAGAACTGTTATATAGAATTTAATATTCCACTTAATGTTCACAGCTGACCCTGCTCTACAAGTGAAGAGTCAATATAGTATCAGTTACACTTTCAACTTAACTCTTGACTGACCCACAGCTTACCAGAACCCCTCCAAGCCTTCCTTTCGGAGATCAGATGTTCTTCCTCTGTGGAGCCATGCTGCTATATCTCTCTGGGAGAATAATTACCTTGTATGTGCTGGGTTGTTCTGTTAGTCATAGAATAAGTACTCTGCGACAAGGATTACTCTAAGTCAGCAGTCTTGTCTTAAATTCCTTTATATTCTAGATATAATGTCTACATCTAATACAAACACAATGGATATTTAGTGTCCGATGAATAGAAGGAATGATATACAGATGGTAATATCAAATTAACTGATTGAATGTAAACATTTCTCTTAATAGTGCACATGTAATCTTTGACTGCTATTCCTCTGTATCTTTCGCTTTCCTTTCCTCTATATTTTTTATGTTTTAAAAATTCTGTATGGTCTCATTTTTTTTAAGGTAATGTTAGCAGAACAACTTTTCCGCAAAGAGTTCAACCCATTTTTGAAGAAATGGTATCGCATTATTGGATTAAGCGGTGATACCCAGTTGAAAATATCGTTTCCAGAAGTTGTCAAATCTTACGATGTTATTATCAGCACAGCTCAAATCCTTGAAAACTCCCTCTTAAATCTGGAGAGTGGAGAAGACGACGGTGTGCAGCTGTCAGGTTAGTTGGAGTGATTATTTTTAGAATAAAGACTGGGAAATATTAAAGATAGTAACAGAGAATACTTGTTAAATCATCCTTTTATGATGAAAAGTGACCTTAGTTTATTTAAGTTACTTTTTATTTCACAAGGCTTTGTTGAAGTGCTCTACTTCCTGATAAAAAGGACCACAACCAGAAATGGCTAACTTGATGGCTTACTTTTGCATAAGTATATCATTACTAAATCAAGTACTGTGTTCTTCCATTACTTCGGACACACACACACACAAATGCACACACACACACACACACACACACACACACACACACACACACACAAACACTTTCAGCTTTATCTCTTGACTGACCCATACCTTATCAGGGTCCCTCTAAGCCCTTCCTTTGAGCTGCCAATTTTTCTTCCATTGTGCAGTTACTCTGCCTGTGTTTCTCTGGGAGAACAATTACATTGTGTAATATCTGTACACACACACACACACACACACACACACACACATACACACACATTAATTTGATAGCAGATTCTGTTAGAACTACCTTCTTGACTATAGAGTTAAGCTACAGCCCTGCCTATATAAATTGGAATGATTAAGTAATTGGGAGGAAAAGAACAGAGAAAAGTAAAACTAATCACATGAATTGAATGCAAAGTTTAAAAAGCACAAAACCATAGCTCTCTAGATAATATTAGTTTCTCTTGGTGTTACAAAAAGAGACTTTATCAGCCTAGAATTAAAAGTTTATTCTAGAATCAAAGGGGGCCCTGGGGAGATTTTGTGGTTGTGGTTGTTGTTTGTTTGTGTGGAAGAAAGATGTGAATTTCACTGACACTCTCTGCATCCCATCTTGAGACAGGGGTAATAGCAGGAACAGTGCCATGATGAACACACATGAACTCTGTAGTCATTAATTCTGCTACTGGTCACAGTTAAAATCATACCAGCGTATTGACATAGGGCTGTGCCAATGTTCTGCCCAAGGAAAGCGACTCAGTGGCAGCTCACTCCTTCAATGTTCTTGCGTTGCTGTAACAAGCCAGTTTGGGTAAACAGATCTTCCGTCTTTCTGTTAAGACTTTTCCCTCATTATCATTGATGAGTGTCACCACACCAACAAGGAGGCAGTCTATAACAACATCATGAGACGGTATTTGAAGCAGAAGCTGAGAAACAATGTCCTCAAGAAACAAAACAAACCAGCAATTCCCCTGCCGCAGATACTAGGACTGACAGCTTCACCTGGTGTCGGACCAGCCAAAAAGCAATCTGAGGCTGAAAAACATATTTTAAATGTAAGTCGCTGAGTTTGTGTATAAAAACAACAAAAAAAGCTATGTCAAATGCTAAATGGCTATGACTCTTAAGATTTTAAGTAGTGTTTCGAGTTCAAGTGCCATAAGCTATTTGCTTTGCCTCTAGAACATAACCTCCGTCGTCTACACTAGGGTGACAGAGGTTATTGATAAATACCAGGAGGCAGAGCAAAGGGGATAGCTTTCACTCCCAAGGACTTCTTACTCCAAGATTTTCAAAGCATCATGCTTTCTGTGTCTCTTTCAATTATGTGTCAGTCTAGAACATGGGTTTATTCAAGTTAAAACAGAAAAGAAGCAAGTGCCATGCTTCCTGCCTTTAATCCTGGCACCAAGGAAGCAGAGCCAAGCAGATTGCTATGAGTTTATGAATTGACAGAGTGAATTCCAGATCAACTAGTGCCTCAGAGGGAGACCATCTCAAAATAAGGGATTGGGGGGGGGAATAGAGATATGAGGATCTTTTATTAAAGATGCACTCACCAGCTTCCCCAGATGGAGGAACATTTTAAGTATGGCTGCTGATCTCAAGTGGTAAGTAGGCCAGAGTACCTAAGCCTCTCACTGTATGTAAGTTGATAGAAATTATTAAAGTAAACAGGAGTCAGAAAAGGATTGTCTCCAAGATTCAACTCATTGCCTAACTTCCACCTATGATCTAGGCATAAAGACTAAGGCAGCTCCTCCCTCTGCGCTTTCTTTTTTGTATAGACAATAGTGGCAATATGGTCCATGAACATCAACATGATCGTGAAGATGGCTGGCTGCCTGACATAGTCAGATAATAACTACTCCATGATTAACTCTTGTTAATCTGCACACTTTTCTAGTTTTCTAAGTCCTATATTACAGCTACAAAATGAAAATCTAGAATTAGACTTCAAATATACTTTTGAAAGACATCAGAACAAATATTATTATCATTGGTTAGTTAAAACCGTAGTAAGCAATGCTATAATACTGCATTTAGTAAATAATCTTGCATGTTACCTGAATGCAATATTATGGTACATATTTATGCTAAAATGCATATTGTAATTTTCCTACAAAAATATGCATTTGGTTGTAAGAAAGGAATGCTTAAAGTGTCTCTTTTCCAGATATGTGCCAATCTTGATGCCTTTACCATTAAAACAGTGAAAGAGAATCTTGGTCAACTCAAACACCAAATAAAGGAACCATGCAAGAAGTTTGTGATTGCTGATGACACCAGAGAAGTATGAAAAGCATTTTATATGTATTTGTCTGATAACACCCTATCCAATGGAATATTTTACATCCTCCATCTGAATAAGGCCATCTAACATTTTTATCAAACAAGCCATGTTTTTATACCTTTAAAAATTGATAGGAGGCAGCAAAGACTGCTACTAATTGTCACCCCATCCTCCTCCTTCTGGCTTATATGTGACATAGCTCAGTGTGTGGATACTTCTGATTCTTGGAGGATTTGAAGTATTGGGCTGGGAGCATTAGATAGCTAACCTAGAGGGAGTGTGGGAGTTGGCGCCCTCTTATGGCCTCTGAGTTTGTGGGATTGGCTTTTTATCATTACAGAGAACCGTTTTGTTGCAGTTGGAAATGACAATAGAAATCCTTATTTGCATTTTTTCTCTTTGAAAACAGACTATAAAAAAAATGAAAAAGTTAACTGGTGCTTTTCTGGTGAATATTTTCACCGATTAAAAAACAAAATCAATTTATAGTCAGTTTGGACGTTATGTTTAGTAGATAGTATTCCAATCTTTTCTTTCATAGAATTGGAAACTTGATAGGTTTTAGAAATGTAAAATAAGTTTAATTCCACTGAGAATGTGCCTCATAAGGCAGGATTAAATGAGGAGATATGTGTGCAGTGGGTAATACTCAGAATGCTGTGGGCACCGCACCAGTGCCAGTGGGAAACCTCCACAATGCCCCCATTTGCATTCTGCAATTGGAGCTGCCAGCATGTTGTTTATATTCTACTCACTTTTACATTTTTCTCACTGGGATTTACCTGAGGAGCTCAAATTCATGCTTCTATCCTTGATCGTCCAAAAAACATTTCTCTGGATAGTCTCTTGAAAATAATTTGCCATTCTTTTTTGTCTTAACTTTTACAATTACTTGTCATTAAAGTGTGATGCATGGGGAAAAGCACAAAATGTACTTGTAGATTTTCATAAGCTGACCAAACTTATGCAAAAAAATAAAAAATTAGATAAAGAGTCAGTTCATTACCAGGCCTTCAAAACTCCTCCTACCAGTTCCCATGCCAAGGGAAACTTATTTTTGACTAATTTTGAACTTTATCCAAGTTCAATCATATAACATACATTCTTTCATATCTGGATTTTTTCCAAAGTATGCCAATTGCTTTTTTATTTTGGAAGCAATAGTACTGAAGCCTGTTTTGATTAGTTTTTTTTTTTTTAAGATTTATTTCCTCCTATTGATGATCGAATTTGCAATCCTCTACTATACACATGCTGCCAGAACATTCAGTCCCACCCTGTGTAGTCCTTGATTGGTGGTTGGGTCCCTGGGAGCTCTGAGGGTACTAGATCATCAATAAGAGGAAAGGACCTCGGCCTTGTGAAGGTTCTGTGCCCCAGTGTAGGGGAATGCCAGGGCCAATAAGTGGGAGAGGGTGGGGTGGCAGGCATGGGGAGGGGGGAGGCAAAAGGAGTTTGTTCTTGTTGTTTTTGTTTGTTTGTTTGTTTGTTTGTTTTTTGGAGGGGAACCTGGGAAAGGGAAAATTTACATGTAAATAAAGAAAATATCTAAAATAAATAAATAAATAGCCAAAAAAAAGAGAGATTTATTTATTGTTATATGTAAGTACACTGTAGCTGTCTTCAGACGCACCAGAAGACAGTGTCAGATCTTATTACGGATGGATGGTTGTGAGCCACCATGTGGTTTCTGGGATTTGAACTCAGGACCTTTGGAAGAGCAGGCAATGCTCTTTCCCGCTGAGCCATCTCACTAGCCCCTTGATTAGTTTTTTGATATACTACTTTGTGCTCCCGACTGGCTGCAGGTACACACCTGCTCAGGAGCTATCTAGAATCTGCAGATGAAAGACACACACACACACACACACACACACACACACACACTAGCTCATTTGTAAACTGCTTTATTGGAGCTGTGACTGGGCTCTTCTAAACCTTCCGTGGCTAGAGTGTCATGCCCTTCCCTTTACTCCTAGCTCAACATCTCTAAATCTGCCCTCAACTTAGCTGCTTGGTTACCTAATGTGAAGCCCATTGGTCTTGCTGCCTAAGACACTTTTGGGCTGCCCTTCCGTGGGCCACTTTCCTTTTCCACCTACATTTTGGAAGATCTCCCCTGCAGCTCTCAGTCTGTTCAGTCTCTCTCCCCCCAAGTCTTTCGGTTCTCCTCTTCCTGCCCTCTCCTCTCTTCTAGCCTGTGGAAACCTGAAAGTCCAACTTCTTTCTTTCCATGCAGCTATTGGCCACTGGCATCTTTATTGATAGATAAAAAAACAACTAAGGGCAAGGACCTTCAGCATCAGTAAACACAGATTCCAGATTAAATCAAAGGGTCATAACCACTCATTTACATAAGAATGCTACTTAAGTAAAATTAAAGACTTTCTAAATAATTATGACATTAACTCAATGAATATTTTAATTGCCTTTAACTTTCAAGCTTTATAACACTCACTGACTTTACTTTTTAAAATTTACTTAATGGTAGAGATTTAGAATCAGGTGTGTCCTAAAGTAAAGATAAAACTATAAAACACAAATGTAGTAAACCACAAAGTGATCAGAAATGAATATTTCACTGTCTAGTTAATGATTCTGAACCAATCACATTATAATATGCAAATCGTTTTAACAAAGCTAGTGAATGCCATTGTAAACAACGTTAATAATATGTATGTCATCGTTTTTTAGAATCCATTTAAAGAGAAACTTCTAGAAATTATGGCAAGCATTCAAAATTACTGCCAAAAGAGTCCAATGTCAGACTTTGGAACCCAGCATTATGAGCAATGGGCCATTCAAATGGAAAAAAAAGGTAATTTGGGTTTTGACCTAACAGCTTTTCCCTTGTTTATACCAAGATTTTGGACAATCCTCTCAGACTCAGAAGCAACCTGAGAGCAAATGAAACATGAGGCAGAGTTGCTGTTTTGGGTGTAGGGCAAGCCCACACTTGTTCCAGCCACTCATCTAAGGAAAGAGGTGTCAATTCTTAGTTTTCACTTTCATTTATTATATATAAAGTACTAAGTCGGCTATCAACAGTTCTGTCTCCAAAGGCAATTTTACTGAGGTGTTTCCCAAGCTTTTCCGCTAAGGTTCAGGTCGACGTTCCAGCTCACACCGAGCTCAGGCAGCCGGCGATGGAGTTGAAAGCCACCCTCTATAGAACTCACAGCACATACAGACCTTTCTCATGCCAGCACCACGGTGAAGTTAGTTCTGAGCCATAAACCTGTTTAAGCTCACAACACAGTTGTAGGATAGTTTTCTGCCCTTTGTCTCACTCACAGACTTTATTCTTCCAAAGCTGCTAAAGACGGAAATCGCAAAGATCGCGTCTGTGCAGAACATTTGAGGAAGTACAACGAAGCCCTACAAATCAACGACACGATCCGAATGATTGACGCGTACAACCACCTGGAAACGTTCTACACTGATGAGAAAGAAAAGAAGTTTGCAGCCCTCAATGACAGCGATGAGAGTGATGACGACCAGGCCAGCAGTCACAATGACCAACTTAAGGGCAATGTAAAGAGATCTTTGAAACTGGACGAAACGGATGAATTTCTCATGAATTTGTTCTTTGGTAAGATTCAGTATAGCACAAACCATGTATTCCTGCACTGTCCTCTCGGACAGGAATTCACAGATTTCTTTAAGTTTTCCAGAAGGCTCTCAAAATTCATTTTGAAAGAAAATCCTATGAAGACTATGGTTTATAATTTGATATGACAGGTTAACTTTTAACTGTGTGACCATAATTAATCATTTGATCATACAGTTTTACTGCCAAGACTATTGCAATTAACTAATTAAATAGTCTGAGCACTAATATTATCACAAGATTACCTACCTATGAGTTATGTCTTAGTGTATCATGTAAAATTTGCCAATGTAATTTTTTTAAATTACTGATGCAAACTAATTTTATTTTTAAAAGTTTTTAAGTTATGTTTTTCTTTAATAAATCAACTGAAATTGGACCTGTGTATGGCACACAACAGGGTATGTAAGTGTGTTGAGCGGGGTAGCTAAATTAAGCAAATAACATGAATCATTACTTTTAAAGATAACAAGAAAACATTGAAAAAAATAGCTGAAAACCCAAAATACGAGAATGAAAAACTCATTAAATTAAGAAACACGATACTGGAACAATTCACAAGGTCTGAGGAGTCCTCCAGAGGAATTATTTTCACAAAAACTCGGCAGAGCACCTATGCACTTTCCCGGTGGATTATGGAAAACGCAAAGTTTGCGGAAGTTGGAGTCAAAGCACATCACCTGATTGGAGCGGGACACAGCAGTGAGGTCAAGCCCATGACTCAGGTGCGGCCTCCTTTTGTAATCCATTGCTTAAGCTTCAGCTAATCTTCCCTCATTGCTTGTGATGGCTCTCAGTTCTTTCACCATCTCACAGGTACATTCACAGAGGCTCTTGGCTTTGGTTTATAGTGGCTAATGTATGCCAATAGTGGTCCATGATGACTCACAGACCAAGCTAAAGTGGAATCCCCTTTCCTTTTTATAAATGTACAGGAACTTCTCGAGTTTGACACCTCTTGTACAAACGAGTAACTTTTACCTTAACGACATCATAAAGAAATGCTTACAATATACAATCCAGTGGAAATTGAAACCTGCCCAGGATGTGTGGATTATAACCAAAACTGGAAGAATTAAAGTCCTGACTGTGTTGTGGGGGTGGGGGGAGATTGAGAAGGTTTCTGCCGTTTTATCAGTTTTAAAAATTATATTATTAATTATGTGTACAGTTAAGAAAAAACACTTCTGAGTGGAAAAAAAGACACTTGTAAACTGTGACAGCATTTCAGTGTTCTGGAATTTAAGTTCCCCTTGAATCTTGCTAGTGGAAAGGATGTTTCAGTTCAGTGATATTGTTCACACAAGGGAACGAACCAAAACCTTTTAGTGTTTGTGTAAGAAAAGGAAACTTGAAATTGCCCACTCTGACACTCAATCTGTGCACACTCTCTTGAGATAGCTCCTTATCTGGTTTACAGCCAGAACATTCAGCAGTGTACTGTCACCTCAGGAACCATAGCAGACTCATCTGTCCTGTTAGCAGTTAGGTAGGTACTTGCTCTGAGGGCCAAACACTGAGCCTGCAATTTCATATTCAAATATTTGTTTGAAATCAAGGCAGTTATATGTTAAAACCCAAGACATAATTCTTAACATTGGATGTGAAGGAATAGGGGAGAGGTTTGCCACAGAGTTGTCGGGGGTCTTGCTATGATGTTTTGCCATAGTGGTGAGCCACATAAAAGCTCATGTTACCTTTAAGAAGAGAGGAGACGGCATGGGAGAACACGTACTTGCTCTGGATGATGAATGTTATGTAACTTACAAGGATAACAGTGTGACTGAGTGGCACATAGGCTAGCAGCTTCGATGAGATTCGAGTGGAAATAAAGTACCAAGGACTGCCTATATCAGATGAGGTCGTATTTCAATATATTTATATTAACTTCCAAAGTTGACATTTAAAAAATTCTTCCTGTGATTACTCATCCACTTTTAATTTATATTGCCTTTTGAATAGACCTTATGTTAAAGTTAAACCTTCCTCAAAGTAAAAATAAAGAATAGCTCTGCTTTTTCCTATTCTAGCTTCGCTTCCTGGACTTTTTGACTTTTTCCAGTAGCCTTTCTGAAATATGCCATAGGTTTCTTTCCTGGATGATACTTAAGGTGACCAGCTGCAGTGTATATATACATGGGGGATTTTTGGTGTCTCAAAAGTGATAGAAAATTTTGAGTGGGTTTTATTCCCTAAATATCACACTCTGACGTTCATATAGTAAAAGGTAAACCCCATTTTAGCCTTGCCAAAGCCTTTTCTCAGCCAGCAACACCTCTTCCTTTCTTCCTTTCAAATCACCCATCAATTTATTTCCTTGGCATAAAGAGCGTTCTTCCCACCTCCAGACTGCAGGATGGAAATATTTTTGTTATTGTGTGGTAATCCCAGATTGGAAATCAAATGTTGTCTCACCATCATGTCTTTGTTCGTTGCCAAAAACAGATGGCAGCAAATCCGTGTATGATCTAATCCTCTGATTTACACTGACCAGTTGCAATTTATTATTTCTTCTACTAATTAGAAGATCCGAATGTGTTTAGCATCACAAAATTTAATTTATTAAAATGTTTCCACAGACTGAACAAAAAGAAGTCATTAGTAAATTTCGCACTGGGGAAATAAATCTGCTCATCGCTACTACGGTGGCCGAGGAAGGCCTGGATATCAAAGAATGCAATATCATTATCCGCTACGGCCTTGTCACAAATGAGATAGCCATGGTCCAGGTATGTGCAGAGATCTGTGCCCTAACATGTTCCTTCTCATCCCCGTGCTCCTATGTGGATTCCTCCCGTTTGCTAAAACGACACAAAACCTTTTAGCTGTGTTTCTGCTATAAAAAGGCCAGTGTTGAAGAACTGCAAGACACTGCTTTTTATTTGACTGCTGTTTCTTGAACTCCTGTGCCAACCTCCTGTAATTTAACTAACAGCTCTATTTTGATTGCTATTTCTATATCTTGGACATCTCCTGGATGATCTCTGACTGCTCGCCCTAACTCCCTTCTATGTGTAACTTCAGTAGAGTGTTTCCCCCCCCCTCCCCGTTCTGCAGTGAGCTTCCTCCTGGATTCCAGTTCAGGGAGGGAACATGTGGGGCAGAACTGTCCAAATCATGTGTCCAGATTTTCCAAGGCCATGCATGGTATTGGCTCATTACCAGGGTAAAAAGAGGCCTCCTCAGTCTCACGATGTCAGTGAGCCCCCAGAGAGATAAGGAGTCTGAAACACACTGACCACAAATCCCTCTCGGACCTCAGGGAGCTCTGCAGTTCTGTTTTCCTCCCACAGTCAACTTTTCTACATTTTTATTTTTTCATAAAATATGGAGTGGGGTCACTTACAAGTATAAGAAAGAGAGAAAGAAAGAAAGAAAGAAAGAAAGAAAGAAAGAAAGAAAGAAAGAAAGAAAGAAAG
>JADRCD010103347.1:0-17382 GCA_019843815.1 Montemys delectorum | reverse complement strand
GTGTGTGTGTGTGTGTGTGTGTGTGTGAGAGAGAGAGAGAGAGAGAGAGAGAGAGAGAGAGAGAGAGAGAGAGCAGGTGTGTGTGTGAGAGAGAGAGTGATTTTATTTGATTACAGTTTGGTGTTTATTTTGGGGGGTGGATATTTATTCTGTTGGTTTGGTGGGGAGGTTGTTGTATTGAGAAAGAATGTAAAGGTGTATGGGTAGGGAAAGGGAGAACATTTGGAAGAACTTGGGGAAATGAGGAGAATATGTTAAACTATATTTAAATTTAAACTTTTAAATAATAAAAAATAAAAATAAAAACAAAGAATTCCAGGCAAGCCTAGATAACATAAACTCAGGACTCTGGGAATTCTGTTTGTTTGCCTTTGCTTTCTTCCATGTTTGCTTTATTTTTAGACAAGATCTGTGTTACCTAGGCTTGCCTGGAGTTCATGAACCTCCTGGGTCAGCTTCCCAAGTATTTGGATTATAGGTGTGTATCATCATAGGTGTATATCATCATAGGTGTGTGCCATCATCATAGGCGTATATCATCATAGGTGTGTGCCATCATCATAGGCATATATCATCATAGGTGTGTGCCATCATCATAGGTGTGTGCCATCATCATAGGCGTATATCATCATAGGTGTGTGCCATCATCATAGACATATATCATCATAGGTGTGTGCCATCATCATAGGCGTATATCATCATAGGTGTGTGCCATCATCATAGGCAAGTATCATGGCACCTAGATTGTCCCATGGACTTACTCAGATTTTTGCCAAGGCCTTGGAGCATGCATCCTACAACTGAAGAAACAGTATCAACATTTCCTGGGCAATAGCCCAGACAATGCCTAGTGATGCTCTGAGGGTTTGTAATCAATGGTCCTTAAGGCTCTCACTTGTAATAGGTTTGCTCATCACTCAGGGTTCTGAAAGCAAGAAATCTAATTGAGATTTAAAAAAAGAAAAAGAAATAGAGGAATATATTTGCTTAATTCCAGTTCCTAAAACATTTTACTTCCCACTGGGCAGCCACATGTTACCAGGCAGGATGACCTTCATTACAAAGCTAATCAGTGTATATTATTGCCCCCATTATACAAGTGGGAAGACTGAAACTGAAAGAGAGGTGAGTATAGGATACAGCTAGTGAATGAACTCAAGCATTCTAAGACCACAGTCTTTACATAGTACATTGTCTACCTCATCTCTGCCTTCTCACTATATCCAGCAACAGACATAAGAGCTTTCGGGCTGGACTTGAAATAAAAGGCTTCATTTCGTAGCACTAATCTCTTCTCTTTAATTATCTCCTAGCCCAGGGTTGCTCTTCATCCTTATCATTTTGCAGCAGCATCCTCTGAATACACTGCATAGTCTGGGGATATTTGAATCACCAACTATTTCCTCCGTCTCATACACTAATATCACCGCACTTAATGTATAGAGTTCAGCTCATTTCTTGGGGCGATTAGAGGTGAAGGGAATGCAACTATGGCATTTGTTTTAATGAAGACTATTGAGTCACAGATCCCAGGTATCTTCCCATTACAGGAGCAAACTTGGACATGACTGGCAAGCTCAGTGGGTTTTTTGAGGGAAAGACAAAGAAAAGAAAATTAGGATCTTTGAACTATTCCAAGTCAATGGCTGTGTATGTTGCCTCACTTTTGAAAGCTGTGTGGGTGGGAACATCGAGCATCAGTCACCAAGCTCTTTCTGACATCATGAGTTCACTCACAGGTCAGGGTGTTATATCCAACTATCACTTCCAAAAGCAGTGCCCCAGATACAGCCCTAGCCAAGGGGGAAATTGTTCCAAATTGGCTGCTAACAGCATGGCCATGATAAGAATACAATGCATGTCTAGATAGCACTGGCTTTCCTCTGCTATTATGTAACAATTACTAATAGCCCTCCTTTCAATCTCAAAGTTATTGCGATTCAGAATGATAAGTTGCAAAGAGCACTCAGATTAAATGACTGATCTTTGACTCAGCAGTAAAAACAATGGCAGAAATCTAGGAGGGTGTGGGGAGTGTGGGTATTGTTTCATAAAGACTGGGGCAGGGGAGCTGCTACATCTAAGGGCAATAGTTAATTTAAAGAACCTTCTCTTGCCTAAGTAGAACCAGGTAAGCTACAAAAAAATGGTGAGTTTGCCTGGAAGGGGGAGGGGGGTGTACTGGAAAGCAAAGGGAAAGATGGAAGCAATTGCCTCCCAGCTGGAAGGAATGGGGCAAATGAGAGTGGGGAAGGAAGAAGTTTGTAAGGAATAGCAACGTTGGACAAAGTTCTACAAGGCACAGGAACCTGAGTTAAACCACAGAAGGAGCCCTGCAAAGGTAAACAAAGTCAGGATAAGTCCCACGCCCCTTGGCTCAGAAGCATCAGAATGACATGAAGAGAAGCCATGCAGGAATTGAGACCTCGAATAAAGCCATAAGCAGAATGAGAAGATCCAGGCACATGCACGGGATGCATTAGTGTTAGAGCATAGGTCAAGGAAGTGCTGCTCAGAGGCTCATCTTAGGATCACAAATTGGAAAAAAAAAGTTAAAGGAGATGAAAAGACATGGACGAAATGCAGGTACATACCAAGAACCTAAACTCAGACATCAGACTAGAGCTCCCCCTCTAGTGAAGAGGAGTGCAGAAGGGAGACCAGAAGAAGTGTGCTTCTAACTCTGGTTACTCGCTAGATGAATCTGCTGTAATCTTAAGAAAGGCTAGCACTCAGGATTTAACTTTACTCATTTCACTTACTTTGGAAGTATTTTTTGTTATTGCTTTAGTGAAAAAAAACTTTAAAGATCCTGCGTATTAAATTCCTATTTGAGATTTAGCTTAGATTCCTTCTCCTCCAGCATCTATTAATGAACTCACATTTCAAGACAACCTATGACAATGGAGCTGTAATCCCTGGCCTCCTGTTTCATCCCAGAGAAGATATCCACATGACAGAACACAATGTTATTGCAGCTGCTGTTATGTTTAGGAGCTGGCCCGTTTAAGGAGGCATTTGCTACCTGAGATAATTCAGATAGTTCTTTGGTGGGTCCTCTATACCTTTCAGGCAGTTACTTTCATTTTGAATTACATTCTAGAAAACTATGATGCTAACCTTCAGTGTCAACTTGACACACTGGGGATGGGAAACTCATTTGAGAAATTGCCTCCAATGGTTTGACATGTGGGCATGCCTGTTGTGCATTTTCTCAAGCATGGGGCCCAACCTACTATAGATGGTGCCACTCCTGGGAAGATTGCATAAGAAGGTTGGTGGAGCAGTCTCGGAGAAGAGCAAGCTAGGGAGCAGTACTCTGCCTTGGGTTTGTGCCTGCCCCCAGTTCCTGTTTGAACTCTTGTTCTCCCTTCCCTCAGTGATAGACTGTTTCCTGGAAGAGTAAGTCAAATAACCCCTTTCCCTTTCCTGTTAGTTTTGGTGAGAGTGGTTTATGACAGCAATAGAACATCTAACTAAGACACTATCTCTTGGTCTCTTCACTCAGCTAAACAATGAGATAGAAATTAACGAACGAAAATAAACACATTTATAAACCCTGTGACATCAAAAGTAAAAGTTATGTCATTAATAAATTTACACTATGACAGTCCCTTCAGTCCCTATGAAGCAGGTTCACATCTTGATGTATTAAAACCAATCACAAGCTCCAAGCCTAACAATATCAATTTCTATGCCATCTCTAACCTAGAAGAGTTTGATGTTTAAAATTTTCACGACAGTCTCCAGAGATGGGACTGGAAAACTAAAACCTGCATAGGCACCTTCTCAGCCTGAGGACTCACCTCTGTGCCCAAGAGTACAGCCTGCTATGAAACGCAAGCTACATTTAATGTTAACGCTGAGCTGCAGACCGTCTCAAGCCTCCAGCTTGTAAGAATGAACTCAGTGAAACCATCAACCTGGACCAGTCCCCGAGCAGGAAGAATGGTGTATTGGGGAAACTTGAAAAGCTAAGATTATCTAGGGACGGGGGACAGAAAAAAATAGCAAAAGTGGGGAGAGCCTTTGGAGTTTTAATGGAGTGGGCTGCTGTGGGAGGGACTCTGTGAAATGGAATGCCTTGGGAGTTGGAGTGTTGGGTCTGAAGAGCCTGGGAAGTGGAATGGGACTTTGACTTGTTACAGGTTAGTTTGAGTTAATAGGGATCTAGATGCCCCATTGCCAGAGATAGTTGGCTGTAGCATTGAATAAGGGAGGTAATGGCTTTTTTTAATGATAAACTTATATAAAGCCACTTTCACAAGGTTTCTGGAGAATGCTGAATATAGGCTTTTGTTTATCTTCCAGCAATCCTTCACTTTACCTAGTCAGAATCCAGCCTGAACTGAGCCCAGACTGTCATTTACAACATTGACAGAGGGTCTGCCAATTTGAAGGTCCACTTTGGAAACTACCAAGCTGACTTGCACTCATTGAAGGCATTTGACATATGATATCCAACTTAGTTTTCTTCTCTGACTTGACCATTCAGTCCCACGTTGCTTCTGCTACCAAGTCAACTAGCTTAACCTGACAAGAGATAAGAGACCAGCCCATGGTTTGGCAATCTGGGTGGCAGAAGCCATGCCTTTGGTTCCGTAGCCAATGTCAATCTAGCTGGGAATGAGCACAGCAGCTGCCTTCAGTCTCCAGTCCAGTTCCTATCTTCGGGTTTCACAGTTCTCTGTCTTCTCTTTCTAAACCTTCTAGATACCTTCCCACAGACTTCCCACTGCCTCTGAGACTTTTACACCCATGTATGTGCTGCTTCTGGCAACTTCCAACACAGAAGAGAGGCCAAGAGGGACAGCGGTTTAGTTTGAGCCCCTACTGTGCATGTCAAGATCTGAGAAGAGACAAAGATAGAAATGCAAGATCAATACTTGTGTATTTGGGGAATCAATGACTGGAACATCATCTTCTGGCCTACCTAAGCTCTTCATTTTCTCCTGTGACATAACTCCAGATGTTGGGCATCCACAAGTTTCTTCCCCTTGCTACTCCCAAGTAGCTAACATACAGTTTCTCTGCCTCTTAGCATGTACATGAGGAGAGTGGCCATGAGCAGTTCCACCTGCAGCTGAACAGATTGTCACTTAGGTTGTTTTATTGCTGGTCACAACCAGGAAACAGCTGGAAACGACGAGAGTAGACTAGTCTATTTTTCCATATTTTTCCATCATGCTGGTCCCTGGTCTGTATGTACCAGTTCCTGCTGTGGCACTTGAATTCCTCTCAAGTAACTTTGAATTCCCCAGCTCCCCTCCTGGAAAACCTCTGTTCTCCCCTCACCCCAGACTGCAGGCACTACAGTCCAAGCTTCTCTTCAGACCTTTACATAAATATCAGAGGAAGGATTTAGTGACGTAGATAGAAGGCATGGACAGCAGAATAGCAGATAGTAATAAGAGTCAAGAAAAACCAGTCAGACATAAAAAGAGGGATACAGGTAGGAAGGGAGGAAAAATACAAGAGGAAAGGAAGACATTTTTTGGTTTTGGTTTTAAGTATTGGTATGTGAGACTCTTATAGCCCTTTATTCAAATGTGGCTTCCTTTTTGCTTCCTTTTCAATTTCCCTTCCTGTGAGAAGCCAGTGCCTCTCCTCTCTGATTCCCTGCAACACTGAGCTAATGAATAGAGAAAAAGGTGGAGGGGGGAGCAGGGAAAAGAGAGCTGGGAGAGTAGAGGCAGTTCATAGCCAGCCTGGAGGATAGAGTACTTGAGGTAAATTAGGTTCCATCAAAACAGCTCCATGTGTGAAAGATAATGTTTCCTCATTAGTGGTCTTTGTCTGTAGTAATTAAGCTTCCACAGTCAACTGAAGATAACTGCCCCTCATTTGACACCATTGCTTCAGTTCAGCGGAGATTGGAATGTGGAGGAGAGGAGAAAGACTTTGTGTGCAACTTTAGTTAGAGGATACATTCATAGATCAAGCTGGAACTAAGCTTCCTCCACTGCGTAGCTGTCAGGGTGCTAGGTGACACAGGCTGCTGGGAGAGAACCCTCTTCAACAGTGTCACCTAGCTGTGAACCTTATGAATTACAATGATGGCCAGCTTAGCCGCTGTGTCCATTGGCATAACAGAGGCATGAGTGTTGGAGGTTTGGGTTGGGAAAGTGTTAAGCAGCCACTTTCTCCTTGAACTTAAGGTCCACTGCCCAGAAAGAACCCATGCCTTGCTAAGAGCCCATGACTGGGGAGGTCCTGGGTTCTAAGGGAGAACCTGCAACTACTGTTATACTAAACAGTGATCTATATTGTATTATTACCACATGGTCTAAAACTAAACTGGCCTCTATGGTCTTTCATTCCCTTTAATCTAACTCCCAAGGCCCAGGGAGTAGCATGGAAAGGAAGGCAGGAAGAAGGTAAGAGCCAGAGTTTGGGGAGAAGTTGTAAAACAGTGTCTTCTAGGCATGACAGGGCCAATATCTTCATGAACGGACCCACTTACCCAGCTGTGCTTACCTACCTACACAAGACAAGCACAAGAAGGGGTGGGTCAGTATTTCATTAAGAAAGAGGAAAGGGCTCATGAACTTCATGGTACTCTGAGGGACTATTGATATATCATAGTGGCTTTAGAAGGGTTATCACTTTCTTCACTGTTGTAGCTGATAAGTGACCTGTGCCACTTATTAAGTTAAGAACCTACCTCTCACCCACACTCAGACAGGCAACACTATTTAAACTCAGTGGCATGGAAGTAGGTAGAGGACATGCTGGGAAAAAGTTTTCCAAAAAAGAAATTGGTGTGATAAGACAGGATTATGCCGGGTGGAAGAAAATAACATCCATTATATACATGTGTGAAACTGTCAAATAACAAAAAGCAAATTGATTAATTAAGAAATATTGCGCTTATGAATGACAATAAACTTATGAACCTGTTGAAGGCTATGACAGACAGGACTACATTTATGCATACATTATTAAGTTCCCAATTTCTCTTGTGGACCTGGAAGGCTTTAACATGACACCAGAAAGCATTAAACCCCAGGCACCAAGGGAAGATCAATGACACCTGTAGCCCACTATGCATGCACACTGTGAAGGAGAACCTGTGACCCCAGCTACTCAGGAGCCTGAGGCAAGACGATCATAATGTCAATACCCACTGTGTTCGTCTGGATTCTCCTGAGTAATAGAATTTATAGAATGATTCTCTGTATAGAAAGGGGATATATTAAAATGATATACAGGCTGTAGTCCAGATAATCCAACAATGGCTGGCTGTGAATGGAAAGTCCAAGAATCCAGCAGTTGCTCAGCTCACAAAGCTAGTCTTTAGTATATGCTGGAGTCCCTAAGAAGTAGACTCTAGTGCCAGTGAAGGAATGGGCGTGGTAATGAGACGAGGGCAAGCAGGCAAACGGCAAATGTTGCCTTTTTCCATGTCCTTATATAGACATCCAGCAGAAGGGTTAGCCCAGATAAAAGGTATGTATGTTCCTGCCTCAAGGTCTAGATTAGACATGGATATATCTACTTCAAATCAAGCAAAAATCCCTCATGAGTGTGTCCTCTATTTTTGCATTTTAGCTTATTCCAGATGTAGTCAAGTTGACAGCCAAGAATAGCCATCACACTAACCTATAACTTAGGGAAAGCCTAAGTTTAGATTATTATGAAATAAACAAATAAATAAAAAGTGCTAGTGATACAGCTCAGGGGCAGAACACGTGTTTAGCATATGGATGACATTGTTCAGATGGGGTTGGGTATACTCCTGGGCTATGACTTCAATCCAAAGTACTAGAATAAAGCTTTCATTTACTCGTGATGGTGACAGGTACTTGAGGAATTCCAGCTCCAGCCAAGCCGACATTTATTCTCCTCTCAACCTGTGAGCTTGGTTCTGTGTGGAGTGCAGCCTTTCCCCTCTCCTGGAGCATTCTATGTTGTATGAAGACTGATGATGCAAGGTGAGACCCATAACTGCACTTTATGCTACTGCTACAGAGATTTTCTCTCTGCTCCCATACAACCTTGAGTCCTGACCTCTTGTCATAATTTTATATACCTTCCTTTACTACAGATGTGGTTTTCTTCAATTTTCAGGGTACAACCCAGAGGTATTATGTAAATAAAAGTCTTTACTCTCGTTTCCTTCCCATTTAATCAGCCCATTTCATTCTCTTAAGGTTTTAAAAAGATCTATTCTACATGAAAGTCTTAGCTTCTAAGAAACAAGATCAACTGCCTTAGAGAATAAAAGGACCTTTGTTGGATTAGGCAGCTGTGATGGAAGTCCATAGTGTGGGTAGCTTAAACTGCAACTATATATTGCTTACACTTTATAGCTACTGAGTAGTCCACAGTAAGTCTCTGGTGGATCCAGTGTTTGTGAGGACCGCATCCTGCATCACAGAGAACTATCTGCTTCTGTGGCCACAGGAACCTGTGCCTTTCATAGCTCTTCTTACAAGGTCACTAGTCCTGGCACTAGACGATGGTATGGGATTTCCATCTGTGACCTAATCGCCTGTCTGTCCCAGGTCCCACCTACACCTCCACCTTAGGCTTCTGCAAAGGGCTTAGGATACAGGGAAGAATATGCATTCAGTCCATAGCAACCAAATGTTTTTCCTTTAAGACTGGGCAGTGATTTCCTCTGTGGCCATCTGAGATGGTCAAACTTCCATGGCTTTACAGATTGCTGCTGTTTGTTTAATTTTAGAGTCCCCTGGCACACTTTACAAACTTGTCTCCATGGCTTCTCTACTTTCCTGTCATCTCCCATATCAGATACTGTGATGCTATTTTACACTGTCAACATTTCCTTGTCCAGAATTTATATTATAGAGTTTTTACCCATCTACTGATTTTCCACTATTTCCTGCATTTTTCTGTCCACTATGAATATTACTCTTCTTGAAAGACTCCTTCCAGTAGTATTTTTAATGTATTTTCTTGGAAATAAAATATCTCAGATTTATTTTGCTGAAAATATTTTGGCTGATTTATAGTAGTTTGTGTGCTGTTTATAGGCTCCTGGTCTAGCCCTTATTCTCTTCCAGCAGTGTGAAACTCCTGTCTCACTGTCCCTTAGGTGGCACTGTCTACAAGGAGAAACTGACTAGTCATTCACCTCACCCTTGTCCCTTCCAGGTGACCTGTTTTCTCTCCCTTGCTTGGTGTTTAGAAAGCTGGCAATGACTTGCATATGGAGCGTGCTTGCACCATTCCTTTCTCCAAGTTCAGGATTTGCCATTATTCTTAGACCTATAAATAAACCTTTTCTTCAGGTTCAGACCATTTTCATTACCATGTTCACATGCTGTTTGAGCTTCTTCATCTCCTCACTCCTCTGCTACACCAATCACAGGCATTGCATTTTGGCCAGCCCCCTACAACATTTGCTTTGTCCTTCATTTCCAAACCTTTTGTATCTTGGTTTGGCTACATGTCCTTGACCAGATACTCTGACTTACCTCCCTTCGTGCAGTTACCAATACTTGTTTCCACCTGTGAGAGGAGTCATTGCAGATACTGAATCTCTAAAGACTTAGCCAATTATTCCTGTTTGATCTTATTGTGTTCTAGCAACATTCAGAATGTTCAGTTCACTAGTAAAGCTCTAAGTTTTCTTCAATTAAAATAAAAGAGTTCCAAAGAAAGTTCATTCTTCCCTTTTCTAGTGAGAAAATGAGGCAGCTGACCAGATCATTCCCCCCAGGAGCTGGGCAGTACTGCCTACTTTGCACATTGTATGCTAATTATTGCCCCTGGTTTCTCTTTGTTTTGGGAGTAAAACTTTTCTGCAGCTTGGTTTTTTGTCAACTTGACACAAACTCAGACTATCTGGCAAGAGAAAATCTCAACTGAGGAATTTACTCCATCAGATTGGCCTGTGAGCATGTCTGTGGACAGTTTCTTGACTGCTGGTTAATGTGGGAGGGCCCAGCTCTTAGTGGGCCTTCCGGTCCCAGGGCAGGTGGATCTAGGCTGGATAAGAAAGACAACTGAGCAAGGCAGAAAGCCTGTTCCTTGCCAGTGTCTGCTACATTTCCTGTCTCCAGGGACCTCGCTTGAATACATGTCCTGACGTCCCTTATTAATAGACTGTGATCTGGAAGGATAAGCCACATAAACACTTTCCTAGCTCCAAGTAGCTTTTGGTCAGTGTTTCCTCAAAGCAACAGAGAAGCAAACATGTGACTTGCAAGGCCTATTCTGCTTTTTCAGCACACCATGATGACAGAAATGCTGCTTAAAAGTCTTTTTCTTAGAATTTTAAGCCAATACTCCATAGGTAGAACTTTGGAGTTTTGCAAATTGCTTTAGAGGAAAACTGAACTGCGTTCTAAACTTTTAAGTTTCTAAGCTATCATTGAAGTAGCTCCATATAATCACACACAAACACACACATACCACATACACACACATATATACACTACATACACAAACATACACATATGCACACATACACACATACAGACATACATACACATACACACACACACACTTCTCCTTCTATCTGACCTGGGCTGAATTCTATTTCTTGCCCATAATGGTTTAAATAAACTACATGGAAAAAGCATCAGGCTGTTTTTAGCTCTTTTCTCTGCCCACTCAACATTCTTTTCCTCCTCCTCCTTCTCCTCCTCCTCTTCCTCCTCCTCTTCTCCTCCTCCTCTTCTTCCTCCTCCTCCTCCTCCTCTTCCTCCTCCTCTTCTCCTCCTCCTCTTCTTCCTCATCCTCTTCCTCCTCCTCATCATCATCTTCATCCTTTCCTCCTCCTCCTCCTTTATCCTCTTCCTCCTCCTTTTTTTATTCCTCTTTCTCTTCCCCCTCTTCCTCTTCTTCCTCCTCATCCTACTCCTTTCGTCTCCCCCCTTTTATGATATTGGGTATTAAACCTAGGCCCTCACAAATCCTAGGTAGCTGCTTTACCTCTGAGCTATATTCAAACCCTAAACTCTCTAAACCATTTTTATGCTTTTATCGTGAAGTGTTGCATGCTGTTGGAGAAGCATTGGTCTATCTGCAAAGTATTATTTTACTTTGAGGCCAATGTCTTTAATAGTGCATTGTATTTCTTCTTGCTGTAAAGGTGTTCCCATATTTTCCCAGTTTATTACTTTATTGAATTTTTCCAACATTTATCTATTCTCTAAATGCTACTATGAAAGCCAAACCTGTGTGCCCACGGAAATCTAGGCATTTTTGAACCAGAAATTCTCGCATTTAAAACGAACTGTTAAAAAAAAAAAATCTTCCCCGAGGCCAAGGGAATCCTTAGGATATTTTAGATTTCTTTGAAGCTTTAAAAAGTTAAGGTCACAGCCTTAGCTGAGGATTTGATTTGGGGTATCAAAGGCTCCCTCCCTTGTACACTTCTAGCTTTCTACTTGGCCTTTGCCAGTTCGGTGACTTCAGATCTTTGCTGAATCATGGAAATAGCCCAGCACTGGGTAGAAAAATAAAAGGAGCATGGCTTTAGATCCTATCTCCCCTCTCTTCAGGAAACCTTGCAGACATTCCCTGATCCCATAGACTTGGGTCTCACGTGGGAAACACAGAATTCAAAACACTCGTTTTTCTAAATTACCATAACTAGCAATAATTAACAAATTACCAATGTCCACATATACACATAGGTCTACAATAGTAAACACTTCTGCACTATTGAGAACTATCATGCTGACTGTTCTCCTAAGATATTTGCATAAATTCTTAATCCACCATCCTAGTGAATTTCAATGGCTTTATTCCCATTATCAGGGAAACACACAAAATTAAGCTTCTTGCCCAAACTCATGCAGCTACTAAAATCTAAATGAGGTCAGAAAAGAAATGGTACACACTCTCTTAAATTCTTACATCCCATCCTTTGGCTTAATCTGTGTATAATTCTCTGTGCAGGAATGATAATAGAAGGATTGCAAACTGTAGCTTGCCGTCCTTTGAAACTGCCTTTGCACCAGTGGGAGTCTGTTGTACTTGTATGCATGCTGCTAACTTGTCTTTCCTACCTCAGAAGAATCAAATATAATTTGTCCTTTTGTTAAACTGTTTCATGAATTAATTCATCTGGTCAAATATTCAAATGACTTAGCTGCTATGAAGTCATGTCTGAGGCTTTCCTGCCTGGTGCCAGGGCATTTCCATCAGAGACTCTTTGAATTCCAACAAGCCTGTGCAGAGTCCCTTGGGTACTCCCTTGAAGAGGAAGACTCATATGCAATGTTCTCTAACATAAAATTCAGGAAGTGTTGTGGTGTAAGAGGAATGGGCAAGACCAAACATCACTATTCATGGGGCTTCTGATCTGATGGAGGATCACTAGCTGTACTGGAGGATGACTGGCAAGTGCTGTATTGGGATCAGCACTTGGTACAGTTAGAGAAGAAAAGAGAAATGGGAACTCAGAGAATGAAGGAAGCCCTCCCATCCCACCATCACCATTCACAATAGTTGATGCAAAACATACCCTGTGGGTTCATAAGGCAAAAGAGTGACTTGGTCCATTTGAGATGCCATGGAAAAAAAGGTCACCCTTGGTCTCATGAAGGCTTGATGCCCCAGTATAAGAGAATGCCAGAACAAGGAAGCAGGAGCAGGTGGGTTAGTGAGCAGGGAGAGAGGGGGTAGGATAGGGGGATTTTCAGAGGGGATAAAATTTGCAATATAAATAAAGAAAACATCTAATAAATAAATAAACATTCAAAAAATGAAACAATCAGAAAAAAAAGAAAAAAAGAAAAAAGTTCTTAAGCTGTCTGGCTTACAAATTACAGAAGTTTTCCCACACAATTTAAGGGAGGGAATGGTCCTGCCATTCAAAGTCACAGGGCAATGGCCCTGCTCACACAGCATTATGGATTCCCACACACACATTTGGCAGTGGTCCAACCTCCTCGGTGTCTCTGTATTTGAATCGAATGCCCAAGGTCATCCCAACCACCCTCCAGCTGAATCATATTCTGGTGGCTTTGCTGTTGTAGGATCACAAGGTTCCTCCACCTCCATGAAGTCAGGCCCTGATAGGGAGTTTCTGCAGAGATCCTATTACCAAAGCAATTAGCATCTTAGGAAGCACCGTTCACTGGGGCATGCTGGGAGATCCAGAGAAAAGTGGCCTCATCTCTAGAGATTTGTTGGGTGCATTTTATATTGTACCAGGGCTGGATGAACTGCACATGAAGAGCCAAGAAGCTGGACAATGGGCTGAGAAGACCAAGATAAAGTCCATTTCCTGGTTGACAAATAGGCACATCTTCACTCTGCCCTCACACAGAACATGGCAATTTTCCAAGGCGTCTTTTAAAATTACACTCATTCCATTGATGAGAACTTTGTTCTGATGTTTTAATGATATCTTTGTAACTTTGTATCAATGATCTGATTTCACAATAAGAATTTGGAGGGGCTAGCGAGATGGCTCAGCGGGTAAGAGCACTGACTGCTCTTCTGAAGGTCCTGAGTTCGGATCCCAGAAACCACATGGTAGCTCATAACCACCCATAATGAAATCTGATGCCCTCTTCTGGTGTGTCTGAAGACAGCTTCAGTGAATTATGCCAGAGCGAGCGGGGCCGGCAGAGGTCCTGAGTTCAATTCTCAGCAGCCACACACATTGGCTTACGGTCATCTGTACAGCTACAGGGCACTCATACACATAAAATAAATAAAATAAATCTTAAAAAAAGAAAGAATTTTGGAGAAACAAAAATATGTAGACCATAACAATTATGTAGGCAGCCATTTCTGTGTCTGGCAAGTGGAGGCTCCAAAGCATAATTTACCTGCTGCTGTAGCTAACATTCTAAGTGAGTGAAAAGGAGAGCTTAACAGATCCAAGGTGTGGTTAAGGGGAAGAGTCTTATTATAGAAGTGATGGAGAGAACATCCAGAGGCACCCGGAAGAGTCCAGTCTCAACCAGACCATGAAAGCAGAGTAGAGTGGAGAAAAGAGAAAAAGAAAGGGGACAAGCAAATCAAGAGGGGAGTCATGGATTGAGAGGACAGGAGCAAAGCCAAGATAATGCACAGCCAAAATTGTTAGATTATACATGAGAAAGAAGTTGGGGGGGGTGAGGAGGAAAGCCCAGCCCTTGTGCTGGAGAGGTTTAGGGCAGAAGGATAGGTGAGAAGTGCTCAGAGCACCCACAATTACAAAGGGAGACTTGTTCCAGGTTTCTTTGGGACCTGACATTAGAAAAACATTTCCCTCCTTTAATTTATATAAATATGCCACCATCTATCAGCTATTTGGATGTTATCCCATACATCCAGAAAAATATAAATAAAACATATAAAATATCTTGAGGGCAAAAACATTGATTATTTTTCCCCAGAAAATGGAAATCAAAACAAAGACTATGAGGAAAAACTATGTTGCTAAATACTAACCATAGGTTGACATGATCTTGAGTCTTGATTCTATTTGATAGTAGTGTAACTCTCAGCTTGTCAACCCTTATAAGATCTTCATAGTCTTCAATGCGAATAGGAGAATAGCTGATCTCCTGTTCCTGATAAAGACCAGAGACACTAGAAATGTAAAAGAACTATTGTGGGCAGCCACATTGGATAAGAACAGAGAAGCTACTGAAACAAGATTTCATGGAAAGGAGATTTTATATTGAGCATGGTGGTATATGCCTCTCATCCTGGCACTTCAGTGGTAGCTTAGGCATGAGAATGGAGATTTTAAAGCTAGCCTGGACTAAAAAAGGAAATTCCATATTAGGGCTGGACTTCAGAGCAAAACCACATCTCCCCAAAAAATAATAGGGGAGTTTTAAAGCTCCATTAACAGTTTATAGAAAATATATCAACATCCTTTTCAGTATATACACATGCACATAGTGAAACACTTGCAAGGCACCAGGATTCTCTCATGCTCAACCCACAACCACAGGTATATAAGGTAGAGTTGAACTTTGAGCCGAAAGTGCTACTAGCAAAGAAAAATAGTTTTGGAATAATCAAATTACTTTCCTTAAAAGTAGCATGGGAACAGAGTATTGTTCAGTTAGGAGCAGAAAGTCCGCTGCCTTAAGAAAGCCAGGTGGCTGCCTCGTAGCTGAGGTTCACCGCTCTCTGAAGCACTGGAAGGTACAGAATTATGTGTCCTGGAAAGTGGCTCCTCTTCACTAAGCCTCTGTGCTGAGACCTTGACTGCAGTACCTGTGAGATGATAAAAATCATAATTTAAAGTCACTAAGTGATGAAGTCAATTATTACACAGTAGTGAAGAACTGGCAGACCGATACACTCCAGAAGATCATTTCATGTCTGCATGAGAAGTTCTCAGGCCCACACACAAGATTCCAGGGCTGCCAGCCCACCCACTGGGTGACCATCTCCCCTGTAAAAGTCCTTTAGATGGAGGGCTCCTTTTTGTCCAGCTGTGAAGTGCCTGTTCGGGGCCTGATACACAGGGCTCTGTTCTCCTCCCAGCTCACCCACATTGTGCATTCTCTTCACCTTTCTTCATACCTCCACTTGGCTACACCACTGACTTTTTGTTAAGTCACCTTTGAAAGGTTTTTCTACAACCTCTAGGGATCCACTTTATGTTTCTCGGCTTCCAAATTGCTCCTGTCCCAGTTCACACAGAAAGGAGGCATCATGTAACTTCACAAGTATTTATGTCTTATCTTTCTTTCTCTTAAATTCTTTTCTTTACTTAACCACTCCTTTGGGTTCGACTCACTTATTTCAGAAAGATAATCCTTGAAGAATGGATAGTAGGAACTGTGCGTGGCAAAAAAGAAAAAGAAGAAAAGGAGGAAGATGAAAAATTATTTTTCTTATTATTCATTATTCTTTTAATAACATTTTGTAATAAATGAACAAGTTAACGATAACTTGAATACTATTTGAATGCCTCCTGTTGATATGATTTAAATTGTCCATGGTTCTATTTCTTTCTGTCCATGGATAGCTGACAAGTTATACTGACAACAAACTCTCACTGTAAATAGTCAGGCAGATGTAGAAAAACATCCTTAGAGCTTTTCTACAACCCTAGTGATTAAATGTAGACTATTAGAACTTTTTCCCTCTAATTACAGCATGTTTTGACCTATGATCTTGGGAAATGATTTTTCTGTCACTTAGCATATAAAGAAAGAAGAATTGAATGGAAGTCAGAACACTCAAGTTATTATCACAACTCAGGTGCTCACTAGTTTGCAACTAGTCTGGATAATTAATGTAATTTTCTTGGTAAACTATAAAATGTTATTGTACCAGGTTATTGGAAAACTACATGAAATGCTGCTCATAAAGCACTGCACATGTAGGATAGTATAAGTGTAACATCATATTTTCAACCCTCGAGGAGTCATTTGAAAGGCATGAGGCACAGTGGAACTTCAATTCCTCAGTACATCATTTTCATTGATAAAAGCAGAACCTCTGTTCAAACAAATCTACAAAGCTCAGTGCAGTTGTAACCAACAGGCAAAGGATTTTTTGTTCCTTGACATGTTAATTTGACATTTATCAAAACAGTGGTTTAACAGTTCCATAAACTCAAGAATATTCCAAATAGATAAAATGTTAGAAAATAGAATTTTACAGGAAGTAGAGGAACTGGATATAAGGTACAACCTTCTTCCTTTCCCACACATGCCCTGCGGGTTCTTTTCCGGTGTCTTGTCGTCCTAAGGCTTTAATACTCTGTTGAATAAGAGCGGAGAACATACACACATACATACATATGCCAAAGCACCCAAGCACATTAAATAAAAGTAAATAAGTCTTTAAAATTTTAATTTAATTAAAATGTAAAATGAAAGTCCTTGCTATTGTAGCCATTTAACATCAATTCTTCTATCCCTTGAACGTGGGAGATTCTATCTCCTGGTATCCATAATTTCTTTCTATAGTGTTTAAGTTTTCATTATAGATGTCTTCCACATCTTTAGTTTGATTTATTTAAAGATATTTCAATTTTGAGGCAATTGTGAGTATATTTTTATATCTTTCTCAGTGGTTTTCTTATTAGCATATAAGGCAGCTGTTGGGTTTTACATGTTAATTTGTACCCTGAAAATTTCCTGAAAGTGTCTGTCAGATCTAAGAATTTGTGGGTGGAGTCTTAAGGGTCTCCTATGTATAGAATCTCATCGTCTGCAAATATGGATACTTTGATTCCGTCTTTTCTGTTTACATCTTTACTATTTCTTACTGATGTTGAGTAAGCATGGAAAAATGGGTACTCTTGTCCTATTCCTGACTCTGGTACAAATACTCTCAGTTTTTCCCATGTAATATAATGCCAGTTGTATGATTATCATATGTAGAGCTTATCGTGTTGAAATATGTTCCTTCCATCCCTTGTTTCTTCAGGGTATTTTTATGAAGAAAGAGAAGTTGGATTTTGTAAAAAAAAAAAAAAAAAAAAAAAAAAAA
>JADRCD010103342.1:7805-17980 GCA_019843815.1 Montemys delectorum | reverse complement strand
TGTCAATGTTTTCTATGGTCTCTTCTGCCCCTGAGATTCTCTCTTCTATTTCTTGTATTCTGTTAGTGATGCTTGCATCTATGACTCCTGATCTCTTTCCTATGTTTTCTAAGTCCAGAGTTGTCTCTCTTTTTGATTTCTTTATTGTTTATATTTCCATTTTTAGATCCTGGATAGTTTTGTTCATTACCTTCACCTGTTAGATTGTGTTTTCCTGTAGTTCTTTAAGAAACTTAGGAAGAAGGAAGAACAAAAGGTAGACATTTCATTCCTTCTTAAAAAGGGGAACCAAATACCCATGGAAGGAGTTGCAGAGATTAACTATGGAGCAGAGAATGAAGGAAGGACAAGCCAGCCTAAATATAGTTATCTCCTGAGAGGCTCTGACAATACCTGACTAATATAGATGTAGAGGCTCACAGCCATTCATTGAACTGAGTACACGGTCCCCAGTGAAGGAGTTAGAGAAAGGATCTATGGAACTGAAGGGTTTGCAGCCCCTTAGGACGAACAACAATATGAACTAAGTAGTACCCTCAGAGCACCCAGAGACCCAACCACCAACCAAGGACTATATACATGGCGGGAGTGAATGTTTTGGCAGCATGTGTATAGTAAGGGATTGAAAATTCGATCATTAATAGGAGGAGAGGACCTCAGCCTTGTGAGTGTTTTGTGCCCCAGTATGCGAGAGTGCCAGGGCCAATAAGTGGGAGGGGGTGGGGTGACAGGCATGGGGAGGGGAGAGGCAACAGGGATTTGTTCTTGTTGTTTTTGTTTGTTTGGTTGGTTGGCTGGTTGGTTTTTGGAGGGGAAACTGGGAAAGGAGAAATTTACATGTAAATAAAGAAAATATCTAATAAAAATTGAGAATGTGAAAAAATAAATAATTTTTTTTAAAAAAAGAGATTTTTGTGTTTCCTCTTTAAGGGTTTCTACCTATATTCGCTTGTATTTCTTTGGGGGAGTTATTTATGTTCTTCTTAAAGTCCTGTATCATCATTGTGAGAAGTGATTTTAGATCTGAATGTAGCTTTTTTGTTGTAATGGTGTGTCCAGGACTTGCTAAGGTGGTGGAATTGGGTTCTGATGATGCCAAGTAACCTTGGTTTCTGTTACTTATGTTCTTACACTTGCCTCCAGCCATCTGGTTATCTCTAGTGCTACCTGCCCTGCCTAAATCTGACTGGAGCCTGTCCTTCCTGTAATACTGGCTGTGTCAGAACTTCTCAGAGTCCAGCTGTCTCTGTGATCCTGTGATCCTGGGCCTGTTAGAGCGCCCAGGAGTGGAGCTTCCTCTGGGTGTTGTGAGATTGGCTACAAAATTTACACGCAAGGTCTGCTCAGAGCACTAGGCCAGACAGACTGGAAGAAACCTGTGCCACTGGGCTGGCAGAGTTCCTGTGTGCCTCTGTCCCGCTGGCCACAGTTACTCCTGGTGTTGGGACAGATGTTATGTCCTCCTCACCTCTGATCCTCTGATCATGGGCTTGTTGCTTTTTATGTCTTGTTTGATTCTTTCCACTATTGGATAACAGTGATTAGTAATCAATGCATAATATACTTTGTTGATTTAAGTTCATTTATTAATTTACATGCTATCTTTTTTTCTTTATTTCCACTAAAATATATAAAACTCCTATTTCTTTCTTTCTTTTTTTTTTTTCCTGAGACAGTTTCTCTGTTTAGCCCTGGCTGTCCTGAAACTCACTCTGTAGACCAGGCCAGCCTCAAACTCAGAAATCTGCCTGTCTCTGCCTCCCAAGTGCACCACCACTGCCCGGCATAAAACTCCTATTTCATATTCTCTAAGTTCAAATATTAAAAAATGTGTGAATTGCTTAAAAATAAAAAGGAGCATATTTAGTGAAATAAAAATATTGATAAGAAGATACGATCTGAAGTGACATCAAAGCTGTAATTCAGGATATTTTCAGTTCAGTTTTCCTTTTTGTTTCAAGAGGAGAGAAAAACCACAAACATACAGGTCCTGAAAGTACTAGAACTATGGACAATACATCACAAGTCTTGGTCAGTGAGGCTCTAAGTTATTTGAAAGAGCCCATTTGATCTTGTCTTGCTTCCATATTGTGCCCTGAGGTTGTCAATAAGTTTCTAGGTGTTTCTCTTCAGGTAGGATTTACAGAAGAAGTTCCTAGTTTTTAAGAATCCACTATGTTCCTAACCCAGCTGTACCCTAAAGTAGCATTCCTACAGCATATGAGAGTATGCCAAGTCCTTCATTCAGAAAACTGGCAGGAAAGATAGACTAAAAGCCAATACCCTAGAAGATGGTATATAATCTTTGAAATATTTTCATTTTAATGATGAAAAATGAAAAGATCACAGCCATAAAATAAAGTACATGTCTTGATTCTCTAGAACAATATTAGACAGGTACACAATAGGCACTCAATTGTATGCCTTAATGAATGATAATTGATTGATCTTCTAGAGCTCACAACAGGCACCACAATAATCCAGATGAAGTACAATTAGTCTATAAGGAAATTCAGTAAACATAGGCATAATTAATAGCCTTAGAGGGATGTAATAAGATAGTCTCTATGGAAGAGAACAATGGAGATGAAATAAAGCCAATCTTATATTAGTGAAAGTTAAAATTCAGTATAGTTGAGAATGTAGAAAGTAATTTTTAAGAAAAACTGAACTATTGAGCCAAATAGTTATACTAAAGTAATTAGCAGGGTAACCATAAGGTCTGGTATGAAAGAAAGAATGAAAAAAAAAAACTCAAAAAGTATCTGGAAGAACAGCAAAGTGTTATACATGCATAGTTCTAGGAAAGAAAACAATAATGCTGGGAATAAATATTTACGTAATCAGGAGCATGAAGACACATGCTTTTATGTTGTAGTATAGAACAGAAGTCAATAACAAATATAAATACAACTTTCTGAGTCCATTTGGTGTTGCTTGTATATATGTGTGTTGGGGCCTGACACTCACTTGGTATGGGATAACCAGCATGAGTGCTCATCCTGGAGAAGGAGGGACAATGGTGTAATCATATTTCAATTAAAAATACAGAAAAATTAAATTAAGAACATACAACCTCACTACCATACAAAACAAGACCAACCAACAAACAAAACTAAAAATCCCACTAGTGAGCCAACCCTGAAGGTTTAAGCAAATTCTTTTGGTTCTGTGATATCAAAGCAGGTCAACAGTGTTACAGAAAAAGTCCAGTGAGTGCACAAATGGATCTGGTCACCACATTTCTCTTTCTAATTGGAAATCATTCTAAAAGAATTAAAATGTTTATGACAATTAAGTGCAGCAGTAAAATGAATGTCTTATACACCTACACATAAACAAAGTTAAATCTAAGGTAAAACAGTAAAATACACATGAGGAAGCATTTTACTGCTCCTGAGAATACATGAAAACATGAAAATATCAACATATAAATTCACCAATAGTGAAAATAAATCAAATTGTTATCATTGGTTCCTTCTGTGTATGTAACTGTGTATAGGGAATTGGGGTAGAATGTTCCTCAAATCAACCATATGTAACACATTTTAATTAGGTGCATTAACTCATTTACTATCTAATTACTCTTTAACTGCAAATGCCTCAAAATGTAATGAACTGTTGTACCAAAGACAGGGGCCTGGTGTGATGGCTGATGGCTCTCTCTCTCCCCAGTGTTGACTTGTTTTGCTGCATGGCACATTAGTTAAAAAGGAGGCAATGTATAAATGAGTTATTTTACTGTAGGAAGGAGAAAATAGGCCGATTGAGTAGAGAGAAAGAAAGGAGAGGAAGAAGAGAGAGAGAGAGAGAGAGCGGGGGCGGTGGGGGGAAGAAGAAAGCAAGAGAGGAACAAAGAGCAGGAAAGAGAAGAGAGGGAGAGGAAGAGAGGGAGAGCAGAGAAGAGACAAAGAGGTAGAGAGAGGGGAAGAGTAAAAGAGTGAGAGAGTGAGAGTGAGAGAGTGAGGAGGGGGCAAACTGCCCCTTATATTGTATAGGGCGTGGCATATCTGGCTTGTGGACTGAGGGAGGGGTCCAGCTAGAATGTTGAGAGCTTGGGGCATTGTCTGCCTGATAGAGCACACATCTCCTGTGGGGGCAGCTGTGAGGGGGTGTGACTGAAACAGGAACCAAAGACTCAGGAGTTATGGCCAAGCTCCTTCTGCTGTCTGCAAGCAGAAATTGCCCACAGGGATTCAGGGATCAAAGCCAAATACTCGACTGAGCTTAAGTTACCTGAGCAGACCACTGCCCCACACTGCCCCACAAAGAACTACTGCAATAAATCTGAGAATACAGTCTATTTTGAAATATTTCGTAGCTATTATATTAGAAATAAACATTTGAAGAAGCTACTCAATTCTCTATAGTCTATTTGACTGATTATAAAGTGTTGGTTTAATGATGGCCTTACACAATGGAACATGTGAATTTTTTTTTTTTTAGAAAAAAATATCAATCAGATTTATTTTTCACCATAAGCTCTGGAAATATGTTTATACATACTGCCATTTTTAAAATATAAATAAATGTGCCTGCTTTGTTGACCAGGATTAATGATCTTCCGTATGCAAAACTTTCTTGGAGAATGGCTTCTACACTCTGTGAGACACTAGGAAGTTCAGCATCCAAAGCATCCTCAAACCTGGACGCATTCTCCTTTTCGCTAATCACTAACAGCACAAGCCTAGTTAGAAAAATAAGACAAATAGTAGTTATCTTTATCACACTGCTGATAGTCTGAAGCCAAGCCACTGATTTCATTCTTCAAGCATTGAGAATTCCAAATGACCACAGAACAGACAAAGCCAGGCATTTAATTGGGAGTTGTGGAGTTTGGTACCCAGTATAGAAAGGTTGAATTAGATAACTAGCTATTAGTAAGCTTTGAACACCCAGGCCTAGACAATGAGAAAAAAACTTAATCTAGAGACTGAGGAAAGCAGTAGAGGGTCCAAGAGATCTCTTCAGGAAATAATAAGATGCTCCACTCACAGGAAAAGTGACTGCCAGCTCTGTCAAAGAGAGAGCAGCTATAATGCTCAACAGGCCACAACCTGCTCAAACACTCAAGAGAAACAGGGATGTTCTGTGAGGAATATTGCAATATTCCTTTAGGAGATACAAGAATCCCTACCCACTATGGTTCCAAATAAGAGCATGTTTACATGGAAGAATCCTAGTGCTCTTAAGAGATGCATGGTTTTGCCTTTTTCTAATGTTTGTTCTAAAAAAATTTACAATATTATACAAGTTTCTTAATTTTTGACCTTTACAATTCAATTATGCTTGCCTATGTTCTCTTATACAAAATATCATTCATATATATATATATATATAATTATCTAACTTAAAATTGTAATGAATTATTAACTGATCAGCTTTTTTACAAGAAATTCTGATCTCCTCCTAAGGGCAATCTTGAAAAGTTTCTTACATTAAGTTTTGTTTTTCAAAAATAAAATATGCTTCTGACCAAGCTAGCAACTAGGAATTAGGAAATTAGTACTTTAAATTTGTGTGTAGAATTACTCATCTCTAGCAGTGCAAAACAGTCATTATTTAACTATTAGGTAATCATTTATAGATTTATACCAAGAGCTGAAATTAAAGTTTAACGAGAAAATTTTAAACTTTGAGGTTCGGGGAACTAAGATGAGAATCTCCCGTTTGTTTCTTTGAAGATACATGATGTTTTGTATCTTCAGGCTTAACTTATTGGGACTTATTTTCTCTGCAATCATTTGTCCTTGTTGTCCCCTACTTCTATAAATTTGTTTACATATGAAGAACCTCTCTTCCTTTCCCCATGTTTCTCTATCTTAATGGATTTGGTTTTTGTTTCAGCACTTGATGTCAACATTTTAAATGTTTTTCCAGCTTTAAAATAATTAATTTTCATAAAATAATTGTCCAAACCCATATAATCTAATGCAGTGATCAAACTGGAATAATTAGCATACCTCATTCATCAAACATATTATTCAGCTTCTTTGTCCTGGAACTCAATAAGCTTTTCCTTTGTTCTTATGGTCACATGCCTTCCACTAAAGAAAACAAAGGAGGATTTCTCCTGATTTTCTGTGTCTTAACTTATTACTTAATCTACCTTTATAGTATTAATCTATTTTTCTGGGCTTATTTTGGGGAAGGGGGATACAGATTTATCAGAGGATATTTCAGACATTTTATTATGCTTTGTATAAATTCAAGATGATGCTCTATTAAATGTTGAGCTTAATTTATTTCATGTGCATAGTACATACTGACTACTTTCACTCCAATCTTCCCTCATTCTTCTGAAATTTTCAGTTTACAAAGCTTTTTCTCACATTCATAACAGTTTGTTTTGGTTTGTGATTCCACTAATTCAACTAGGATCAATCAGATGGCCATGGGAACCTTAAAGGCTCAGCAGTGGAAATAACACAGAAGTTGACGCCATTTCTCCCAGAATTTATGAATAGCCAATAGTTCAGCAGTAAAGGGTATGTCTCCATGCCTACCCTCCACTTCAGTTTATGATCAATTTCTAACAATGTCAGTGTTGTGAAAATCCACTCACGTAACCATAGCTGTTTAACTTATAACGGCTAAGCGTGTGTTTTGCCTAGAAGATGGCATTTTAAAAACCTTCTTTCCAGTTTTTGGATTTTAAATGCTTCCTAGCCCTTCATAATTAGTGTTATTTGAGCCATAGAGTGGTGGGTACAGATGTCCTGTTTAGGGCTGAGCCCTCAACTGTAGCTTACTCTCACCATAAATCTCTAATTCACCACTGTTCACTTCAAAGAGAGGCAATCTTGGTCCATTGTTGTAAGTATGAAGTTAAAGCAGTTAATGTCTTGTCTATTTAGTTATATAACTGTAATGAGTTCATTAACTGGGCCTAAGACCTCCCAAAACACGGGTTAAAGCACCAGGCACAGATTCCCACTTGGAATGGGTCTCAAATAAAGTCAGAAGATTGATGGGTTTATCCCACATGGAAGATTTCTTTTGAAGTATATAAAGTTTATCCTCGGTAAGATCATCAATGCCTTCCCCCTATCCCCACTCTTCATTGCACCACTGGCACATTGAAACTGACTAGTAGTGAGGGCATTCCTAGCTTAGCTCCAGTTTGCTTGCTCTGTGTCATGTAGTCAGGATGTGTAGTTTCTTGTGCAATGGCGTCTTATCCTTTAGTTCTTATGAGCAACCAAAAGGTCTGCAGGAAGCCTGTACTGTTTTTATGTCCTCTGGGAAGCCCCTAACAAATAACTCTTTCCAAAGTATCCCAAACCTAGCCTGGGGATTTTGTTTACTTGAATAGTGCTCCAAAAGCAGCCTTATCTAACTATGCATCACGTCTGCCTTCAATGCCTTGTAATTTTTAATTAGGTTACATGATAGTGAGTTTCCAGTTAGACTTCTAATACAACCTTTATTTTGACCAACCTTCCTGTCCACTCTGTCATTTTCTTAGCTTCCCCAATTGATCCCCTGCTAGAATTTCTCCAAGCTTAGGAGTTCTCATCTCTATTTTCATGTAACTTTGCTTGTACAACCCATTCCACCATGAAAGCATCTCCCACAAATATTTCTTTCATAGTTTCCTGGTTTATATAGATATTTCATGTTAAATAAGCAAAACTAAGGAGTTGAAGCTAGAAACTATATGACAGGGGAAAAAAAGATGTGTTCTTTGTCCTTTAGGTCTAGATTACTTCAGTAAAATAACTTGACTTCAGGATATACAACATCTGGTATTCTATTTCTTCAGTTTTGCTTTTAGTTATCCTTGGTCCTTTGTTATTTCAAAATCCATTGATTTTAGTTATGTGTGTTTGGTACTTGAAACATTATTTCAAATATTTGTAGAATTGTACTTCTTCCAATTTCTTGACTAGAGGCAAAACTGATGCAGGATACCTGTTACCAGATGGCAGGGCCACAGAACACTAAGGCAGTATGAATAGAGATAATATATTAGAAGGTATTTGAGAGTGCACACATGAGTATGTGTGTATGTGTGTGTGTGCATGTGTGTGTGTGCATGAATGTGTATGTGTAATTATGTGCTGACAATCAAAGAAGTGCAGTTTTAGTTTTGAAATTTAAATATATAATTGCCTCCTGTGGTAAGAGAAAATTGAGCATAAAATCATGAACTGGAAAAGGGACCCAACATGCTTCTAGTGACTTAGTGGGAAACATAATAGAGTTTCAAGAATGTTTTCTATCCAATGAAACAGGCAAATGCTTGGAAATAAGTGCATTGATTACAGAGAGGGCATTATAGAAACAGAATGGCTCCATGCAAAACAACATCAAATCATTACAATAAAAAGTCTTGGAGTGATTTAGATAAAGATTGATTAACATCTCTTCCCCACAAGAGCTTTATTTATCCTTGGTGGAACTGAGCAACCTTTGTATATTTGGTCCATTTATCACACGAGCTTTGCCTTTGGTTTTCAGAATTCTCACAGAATTTTACCTACCCAGTGTTTATCAGCTAAATCTCAGTATAGAGTAGTACATTGATCAATGTAATTTTCTCATAGAGATACTCCACATTATTAAAAATGCTGTCATTTAAGTCTATATACACTTGAAACGAAAATGTTCTTTTGTGTAGCTACTAGAAAAACACCAATGGAAGTCTATGAATCCTGAAACTTACTCTAAGCAGTGAACTCTGGAAATATGGGAGGCCTTTGTTGAAGTGAATATAAATGAAAGTGTTTAAAGTACAACTGCTTTCTTCACATAATCACAGAGGTATTTACAGGTAGATATTGCTATGCCTATCCAACTAGAAGAAATTGAAATTCTGAAAACAAACTGGAAAAAAGTTAGTGGCAGTGAAACGTCTTTTTTGTATACAAACCCAGCCTATATTTCAATCCTCTGTGCTTGTAAGTTAGCATGGCTTTGAATGAATCACCTTGTTTCCTACGTCATTCTACTGTAACTAAATTAATATTATACTTACAAAATAAGACTCACTTAATGAGGTATAGTAACTACAGACTAAAGCTATTAAGACTGACATGTTGATAGCATTCAAAGGTAAAGCCAAGAGATGAAATAATCAGTCGAAAATGACTTTTACAAAACAAAATAACTACATAGATTTTTGATATGTGTACACTTATAAAATATTTTTACAAAGGTCCTAAATATCCATGTATTCAACAAGCAAATTATAATGCCTTTTGTCCCTCTTAAACCATTATATAGCAACAGTGATGGAAGCTCATTCTTTTTTTCCTGATTTCTAGAATTAATTTATGATTATATGTAAAAACCAGGAAACCAAAACTGGGAGTGATATTCTTAACAACAAATGAACAGATTGCAACACAAACACAAGCCAGATATAGTAGAGACATGATTCTTGAAAAAGTCATAACTCTTGAGTTTATTGATCTAAAGACTCTAAAATCAAATAAAAATAGTAGAAATCATTATTAATAGACCATATCAAGCAGAACAAAGATTATGAGGGCACAAAGAGAAGTAGGAAGAAATTCTGTAATCATATATTTATATAAACAAAATAAAACAGTACGGTGGCAACCACCAAGAACTTGGGAACATGATGAAGAGACCAAACTAAGAGTTTATGGCATAGAAAAGAAGTTGGGATGCAATCTAGGGGTACAGAAAGCCCATTTTATGGGTTATAGCAGAAGAGCAGTTCCAAAATATAAGAAAATACATGAGTATTAAGCACAAGAGACATGTTGAACCCCAATAGGAATAGTTATAAAAAAATTTCAGTGACACATTGTTATTAAACTAGTGAGACTACGGAACAACGAATAAATATTAAATGCTGCAAAAGAAGAAAATATCAACTTATTTACAAATGTACACTATAAAAAAACATCAGACATTTTAGAAAAATACTTAAAGACACCCAGAGAAGCATGAAATGATATATTTTAAGCTGTGAAAGTAGATTAACTGCCAACCAAGATTGTTAAATAAAGCAGTTCCCTTTTAAGAAATATTTAGGATTAATTTTAATTTCCCTCTCATTCTTTGCCCATGTAAAAACCACTTCTTTCTCTCAAAATCATGACCTCTTTTTCTTTGTTGTTTTGCACACATACCCACACACAAAGAGAAAGAGAGAGAGAGAGAGAGAGAGAGAGAGAGAGAGAGAGAGAGAGAGAGAGAGA
>JADRCD010103332.1:692-14599 GCA_019843815.1 Montemys delectorum | reverse complement strand
GTTTTGGCTATCCTGGGTCTTTTGTTATTCCAGATGAATTTGCAGATTGCTCTTTCTAAGTCTGTGAAGAATTGAGTTGGAATTTTGATGGGGATTGCATTGAATCTGTAGATTGCCTTCAGTAAGATGGCCATTTTTACTATATTAATCCTGCCAATCCATGAGCATGGGAGATCTTTCCATCTTCTGAGATCTTCTATGATTTCCTTCTTCAGAGACTTGAAGTTCTTGTCAAACAGATCTTTTACTTGCTTAGTTAGAGTTACACCGAGGTATTTTATATTATTTGTAACTATTGTGAAGGGTGTTGTTTCCCTAATTTCTTTCTTTGCCTGTTTATTCTTTGTGTAGAGGAAGGCCTCTGATTTGCTTGAGTTAATTTTATATCCAGCTACTTTGCTGAAGTTGTTTATCGGGTTTAGGAGCTCTCTGGTGGAATTTTTGGGGTCACTTAAGTATACTATCATATCATCAGCAAATAGTGATAATTTGACTTCTTTCTTTCCAATTCATATCCCTTTGATCTCCTTTTGTTGCCTAATTGCTCTGGCTAGAACTTCAAGTACAATATTGAATAGGTAGGGAGAAAGTGGGCAGCCTTGCCTAGTCTCCGATTTTAGTGGGATTGCTTCAAGTTCTTGGTGTCTCTGACTAGAGCTTGTCCTGTCCTTGCCACCCTGCAACTCCCCTTCGACTCCTTAGGCCTGTGGCTCCTGGCTGGTCCCACTTTAGAAAGTCACTGTAGAGAAAATGGCGGATCTCACCTGAGTCCTTGGGCTGAAGCTCCCCCTGGAGGCAGGCCCTCCACTAGCTGGGAGAGGGCAGAGATGGTCCCTGATCCAGCTCTGTCACTCAGAAGCTGAGAGGATCCTGTCCCTGCAGCCCTGCATCTCCCTTGTAGTTCCTGAGGCCTGTGGCTCCTGGCTGGTTCTGCCTGAGTCCTTGGTCTGAAGCTGACTTGAAATTCTTTTCCCACTTCAGCAGCTCTCTTACAAGCTCTCCATCTTTACCTTACTGTCTTGACAATAGATACATACTTGAGTTTTTCTATTCATAATGTAAAATCTTGAAGGTGCTCCTCTTCAGCAATTCAGCTACAAAACTAAACATGAATTTTTTTTTTGGAGCTAGCTTTTCTTAGTCCAGAAAGGGTTGATATTTTTTGAAAAGATATGTAGTTGTTGTGCAAAGCCCTAGTGAAGCTCCACAGTGGGATTTAAGGTACAATGCATTCATTGGCCTCTTTCTCTTGTTAAGAAACAGAGTAACAGGCTAATAAGTGGTGTGCAGAAAGAAATAGTTCTATTGTCCTGACAGACAGTCTGTTTACGGAATGTATTGAAAACACTGTAAAAAATAAATGTGTGTGTGTGTGTGTGTGTGTGTGTGTGTGTGTGTGTGTAGGTATGTATGTACTCTTGTTTAAATCTGAAACATTTTTGTTTTTAACAAAAGCAAATAAGAGTGCTCAAAGGCAGGCATCTCTTCTGCATTTTACCAGGAGGGAGAGATAAGTCACTTTTTGAAAGAGACATGATAGAACATGAGTTAAAGCTGTTGCTTCAAGCCAATGGGCCATGTTTCTTGTTAATCCTCATTTCTCTCAATCTCATTTAAGCTTTCAGAAACAGTTGACAAAATATTTGTGTCTATTTGTTGATGTCTGTTTTCAAATAAGCTTCAGTATATCTGTATTCCACAAAGCTAGTGCCAACAGCTTTGGGACAAAGAAATGATTCCCTAATAATAAAACTCAGTAGATCTACACAGTTTCTTGCTTTAACAAAATTATCCACTCTACATGACATTATCAACTCACCTTCAACAACCTGCTTCCTTTTTCTTCTAATCTCTTCCTTGTTCATGGCTCAGCTCTCCCTCTTTACATTCCCTTTCTTTTGTGGCTGTTTCTCTCCCTTTTGTCTTAAATGTTTGTATTTCACTGATCTTTCCACTTACCTCTAGTAATTCTGGATGAACTACATGGCAAGACTGCTCACTCTCTGGCTTCCACTTTCATGATAAAGCTGTCACTTGGTTGTGCATATTCTCCAAGGCGGCAGTTATGTGGCATTTTTGGAATTTGCAGGGGGTGTTTTGAATTATGATGGATGATAAAAGGAGTCTGTTTAAACCTAGAAGCCATTGCCTAGACACATTGGGAATCTTTCAATGCAATGAATAGGCCCTTGCACATAATACAGAATTGTGCTGTGCCCACATAGTTTTGACATTTATGCATGTAAAAATAAATGAGTAAAAGCTGGGGGTGCTTTGTAGCTCAGTTGGTAGAGTATGCAGTATGCACAAGGCCCACCATCCAAACCTACATAAAATCAAGCATGTTGTCACACACTTGTAATCCCAGCAAATAGAATGTGGAGGCAGGATAATCTGAAGTCTGGGGTCATTCTCTGCTATATCAGGAGTTTGGGGCTAGCTTGATTTAAAAGTCAAGCAAACATATAACTGGGATTGACTAGACGTCTAAGCTTGCAAAGGCACCAGTCATGCAAGCCCATCAGCCTGTGTTCAATACCTGAAACTGGTGTAAGGAGAAGCACTTCCCAGTGGTTATCCCTGACCTCCACAGGCGTTCCTTTGTATGCACATTCCAGGACACTCTTTCTACATACACATGAAATTAAAGGAAATAAGACAGAAGAAACTATTGCAACTGCACAAATCTCAGATATATTTTGGTTGTTCGTGGAGTCTTAGCACACAGATGGCTCATTATTACCACACAATACCTTTCAGGAATTGCAGTTACCATGCAGACTGAGAGAGGATCATTCTTTATTGTATTTTCAAAAGTGTTCGGAGTAGTTGCCCTACATGTTAGAAATAACTTACTAGTGGTAACTTTGCCTTTATCATTTGGCTGAAAGCTTTACATACTCACAGCATTCTGTGTTTAGAAATATTCTCTTTATTTATAACATGGGGTCTCACTGTCTTTACTTAAAAAAATCATACGATGGAGAAATGATAATGTTTTAATTTTTTGAACAAAAAATATAGTCTGCCATTTTGCCTTTCCACATGATAATTCTGCATGACAGAGGAAGGGAGATTCAGAATAATAAGAAATATTAATATTAGAAATACAAGGAAGTCTTTACTAATCACTAGGCATAATCTTAAGGGCCTGGCATAATTTAACTATCTTCATACCAGGAAGATAGTTACTATTATTTCTGTGCTGTAGTTATAGCTAACAAAGGCGTTAAATCAGTCTCCTAAATATAGACAGGGAGTTGGACCCAGTGACTGTGGCCTTATATCACAATGTTGCATAAACTCCAAAGGCACCATTGTTAAGTGGGGCCATTGCATATGCAAGATAAGTAAAAATATAAGTGAAGGGACATAGCAGCAGTACAGAATATCCTGGAGACAGTACCTCATGTCAAAGTAGGCCATTCCAGCCTCAAGTTAATTTCAATTGTTAGTCAGCATAAACATTATAAGCCAGAGAATCAAAAGTCATGATTGTAAAAAGTACTGTTCTAGCTGACAGAACTACTTACAGACAGTCACAGTTGTGGTCTGATATGAAATGTGCCTTTTATTCCATTTAATTGGCTTCATAAACCTTGTCTGGTCTTTCCTGTCTACTGTACTGTCTCCAGATTTGCCCATGATTTAGATTCTTTCTCCGCACTCTTAAGGCTTACTAACTTTCACTATCTGTTTATTTAAAACTGGCTTTGGTTTTCTCTTTGGGTGGTGCCACTGTATCTGTGGTCTACCCGCTATGTTCCATTGGTCTTACCCTTCCACACAAAATATACAGGACTCTGAAGAGGTGCCAGGGCTTCCTTTAGTTAATAGAAAACAAAGGCTGCCACTAGATTTTCTTCTACATTTGACAGCATGAAAACTGCTGAAGTGGGCATCTCTTAAAGATTATTTCTTGCTCTAATGATGAACAATTGAATTTTTTCAGTATGCAAATGATTCATAATTTAATTTAATAGTGTTTATGACAATATGCAATAAATAGCATAAAAAAGTGTACTCGTTCTGGATATGTTAGCTCATTAAAGCAGTCTTCTTGCTCCATTCTGTAGTGAGCTTGAGAAACGTGGTGCTAACTCATGCAAATTACTATGATAAATTTGCTTTAAGACCAATAAAGTGTGTCCTGATTCATTAAGAGTCAATCCAGCATCTTCCTGTGGTTCCTAAAAAAAAGTTAAGAGCAGACTGGTAGAAGAAATTGCTGCTCAAGTTCTGCCAACCTTCAGGCTTTCTGATTAGCATGTGTGATTTGTTAGCTGTCTTCCGTGACACTGTGCACCTGCGATATGAGCCTCATGTGTTTGATCCTGCAAGTCTGGAAAGGCCTCTGAGCCCAGTACATTCTTCCTGCCAATGCCTCATGTGGAGGCTTTGGATTTGTGTGCGATCCTCAGGCTCCTTCTGGCTCTAAGAAAGATTTTGCTGGGCTCAGACGGGTAAAGGCTAAGCCTAGCACAGGCGAATGCCAATGGAGCCAGGTCAGTGGTAAACAAGCATATTTCCTGCTTCAGAAGGCACCCATGAGCCACAGGCGTAAACATGCAACAGAACTGCACCAGGGGAGGCAAGCTCAAGCTCCATCGGGTACTTGTGTCTTACAGAGCATCCCCGACTCCAGGCATACATCAGACAGTGGTTGCTGTGATGTTGCTCGGAAGGTATCTCCTCTTTGACTAGTTGGTGAAAAATGCAATTTGGAGTTGCTGCAATGACTCTGGAAGTGCTTAGGTGTATTGAAATTTACCTCTGTTCTTCATTGTACTCCCAAACTTTCCTGTTTCATTTTATTCTTATCAAAACAGAAGATTGGAGGATTTGCGGGAGACATTATGGTTCTGAGATGTCGTAAGTCTCTCGACCTCAGTTGTCTGTGGGATGTTTCTTACCTTTTATATTTTCACAGTTTGAAAAATTGGCTTTCTTTATTGCATCTAAAATGGATGTCTCATGTCTGTGGAGTTCTTACGTTTTAATGAACAAGTTTATGAGTATAGTTTCAATGGCTTCTCATGACAAATTTTGAAAGCATAACACACAATTTTCAGATAAGAAAAATGAGCCTCAGCATAGAGACAGAAAGTGCTCAGCATGTTGGAACAGGCAGGTAAGACTAGAGATACCAGGCTCATGCCTTTAAAAAATTATTATTCGATATTTTCTTTATTTACATTTGGAATGTTATTCCATTTCCAGGTTTCACCTCTGAAAACTCCCTATGCCATTTCCCCTCCCTCTGCTCACCAGCCCACCCACTCCTGCTTCCCTGCCCAGGCATTCCCCTATACTGGGGCATCAAGACTTCACAGGACCAAGTGTCTCCACTCCCATTGATGTCCAACAAGGCCATCCTCTGCTGCATATGCAGCTGGAGCCATGGGTCCCTCCATGTGTACTCTTTGGTTGGTGGTTTAGTCCTTGGGAGTTCTGACGGTTCTGATTGGTTCATATTGTCGTTCCTTCTATGGGGCTGCAAACCCCTTCAGCTCCTTGGAACCTTTCTCTAGCTCCTTCATTGGGGACCCTGTGCTCAGTCCAGTGGTTGGTTGCAAGCATCCACCTCTGTATTTGTCAGGTACTGGCAGAGCCTCTCAAGAGACAGCTATATCAGACTCCTGTCAGCAAGCACTTCTTGGCATCCACAATAGTGTCTGGGTTTGGTGATAGAATATGGGAAGGATCCTCAGATGAGACAGTCTCCAGATGGCCTTTCCTTCAGTTTCTGCTCCACACTTTGGTCTTCCTTCTTCTTGAGCTTCATGTGATCTGTGAATTGTGTCTTGGGTATTCCAAGATTCTGAGCTAATATTCACTTATCAGTGAGTGTATACAGTATGTGTTCTTGTACCTCACTCAGGATGATATTTTCTAGTTCCACACATTTACTTAAGAATTTCATGAAGTCATTGTTTGTAATAGCTGAGTAGTATTCCATTGTGCAAATGTACCACATTTTCTGTATCCATTCCTCTATTGAGGGACACCTGGTGTGTTTCCAGCTTCTCACTATTATAAATAAGGCTTCTATGAACATAGTGGAGTATGTACCCTTACTACATTTTGGAGCATTTTCTGGGTATATGCCCAAGAGTGGTATAGCTGGGTCCTCAGGTAGTACTATGTCCAATTTTCTGAGTAACTGCCAGATCGATTTCCAGAGGGGTTGTACCAGCTTGCAATCCAACCAACAATGGAGGAATGTTCCTCTTTCTCCACACCCTCACCAGCATCTGCTGTCACCTGAGTTTTTATTTTAGCCATTCTGACTGATGTGAGGTGTGATCTCAGGGTTGTTTTGATTTGCATTTCCCTGATGACTAAGGATTTTGAACATTTCTTTAGGTGCTTCTCAGCCATTTCATATTTGTCGGTTGAGAATATTTAATATTTAATAGGGTTATTAGATTTTTCTGAAGTCTAACTTCTTGAATTCTTTGCATATATTTGAAATTAGCCCTCTATCAGATGTACAGTTGATAAAGATCTTTTTCCAATCTGTTGGTTGCCGTTTTGTCCTATTGACAGTGTCCTTTGCCTTTCAGAAGCTTTGCAACTTTATGAGGTCCCATTTGTCAATTCTTTTTTTTTTTCCTTTCCATCTTTTTTATTAGATATTTTCTTTATTTACATTTAATTTTTTTAGATATTTTATTTATTTACATGTAAATTTTCCCTTTCCCAGTTTCCCCTCCAAAAAACAAACAAACAAACAAACAAACAAACACAACAAGAACAAACTTCTTTTGCTTCCCCCCTCCCCCTGCCTGCCACCCCACCCTCTCCTACTTATTGGCCCTGGCATTCCCCTACACTGGGGCACAGAACCTTCACAAGGCCGAGGTCCTTTCCTCCTATTGATGATCAAATTTGCAATCCTCTACTGTACACATGCTGCCAGAACATTCAGTCCTAATTTGTCAATTCTTGATCTTAAAGCATAAGCTATTGGTGTTCTGTTCAGGAAATTTTCCCCTGTGCCTTTGTGCTTGAGACTCTTCCCCACTTTCTTTTCTATTAAGTACATGTATCTGGTTTTATGTGGAAGACCTTGATCCACTTGGACTTGAACTTTGTACAAGGAGATAGGAATGGATCGATTTGCATTCTACGTGATGACTGCCAGTTGAACCAGTACCCACTTGTTAAAAATGCTTTTTTCCACTTGATGGTTTTAGCTCCTTTATCAAAGACCAAATGACTGTAGGTGTGTGGGTTCACTTCTGGGTCTTCAATTCTGTTCCATTGAGCTACCTGCCTGTCTCTGTACCAATACCATGCAGTTTTTGTCACTACTGCTCTGTAATACAGCTTGCGGTCAGGGATGGTGATTTCCCCAAGAAGTTATTTTATTGTTGAGAATAATTTTCTCTATCCTGGGTTTTTTGTTATTTAAGATGAATTTGCAAGTTGCTCTTTCTAACTCTATGAAGAATTGAGTTGGAATTTTGATGGGGATTACATTGAATCTGCAGATTGCTTTTGGCAAGATAGCCATTTTTACTATATTAATCCTGCCAATCCATGAGTATGGAAGATCTTCTGAGATCTTCTATGATTTCTTTCTTCAGAGACTTGAAGTTCTTTTCATACAGATCTTTCACTTGCTTGGTTAGAGTCACACCAAGGTATTGTATTCATGACTATTGTGAAGTGTGTCATTTCCCTAATTTCTTTCTCAGCCTGTTTATCCTTGGAGTAGAGGAAGGGCACTGATTTCTATCTTCATGCTTCTCTTACTTACTAGACTGCTATAGGTATGGAGTGGAGTACTCTCTCGAACAGTACTTATATGCTTCCTGTGTTTTCACCTCTTGTTGGAAGCACTTTGATAAACAGAACATGTCCACATTTGTTTTTGTTATTTATATATTTTATTTTGTTTATTTATTTTTTTAATTAGGTATTTTCTTTATTTACATGTACATTTTTCCTTTCCCAGGTTCCCCTCCAAAACAAACAAACAAACAAACAAAAACAAGAACAAACCCCTTTTGCCTCCCCCCTCCCCATGCCTGCCACCCCACCCTCTCCCACTTATTGGCCCTGGCATTCCCCTACACTGGGGCACAAAACCTTCACAAGGCCGAGATCCTTTCCTCCTATTGATGATCGAATTTGCAATCCTCTACTATACACATGCTGCCAGTACATTCAATCCCACCCTGTATAGTCCTTGATTGGTGGTTGGGTGTCCACATTTTTATTCGTACTGGGCACTCTTTCTTTGCAGAAGATAACCAGACTAATGCCAGATAATAATGAATAATTACTCCCATTTTGAGGATGCCTTTGGTAAGATTTACCATGTAGTTTGAAAGATGAGGGGAGCTATAATACTGAGTTAAACAACCAATTTATTTTGATGAGTATTCATTATGGCCCAGATATCTAGTATCAATCTTTTGTAACATTTGGGTGACATAAGCATTTTATATATTTATTCATGTACATGTTTTTCATCTTTATTAGTTACTTTTATATCACCATAACAAAATACCAGAGGCAGGCTACTTGTGAAATAAAGTTAAGTTTATTTTTGTTCATGGCTATATAGGCTCAAGTTGGACATTATGAGTTGTTTTTGTTTGGGAGCTTTGTTTGTAAGGCACATCATGGTCAGGAATTTTGAACAAGGGCTCATTCATACCTAAAAAGAAGAACAAAGAGAAAGGAACTGAGAGACTGCCTCTTTCTGGGAATACCCCTCAATGAGCCAAACACATCACCCCTGTCTTTGAGAAGTCGAAAGATCAACAGATTTTTACAACTTTGAGGACTAAACATTAATATGTAGACATTTAAGAAGCTACCCATATTCAAACCATGACACATTCCTTTATTGGTCCATTTGAATCCTACAAGTACTAAATATATGGAATAGTAGTCCCTTCTCAGGAAGAAGATAGAGAGGGAAAAAAAAAAACCTCTCTGGGCTTAATATATTAAAATTAAGAGAAATTTTCTCCTTAGAAGCTTCCAGTACATTTGCATTTTCTCCTTCTTAATAGGAGCTGACTACTCAACAATTGTGTGTTTGGGAAATATAATGGAAGTATACTATGTGAAATTATTGAAGAATTATTTGAAGTCATACACAACCTTTGGCTCTTAGGATCTTCCTACCCTTCTCTTTCACATAGTTCCTTGAGTGTTTAGGGGAGGGATGTAGTAATGATATCACATTTAGGGCTAAGAGCTTCAAAGTCTCTCACTTTCTGCACATTGTCCAATTTTGAGTCTCTGTGTTAATTACCACCTACAGCAGGAAGAATCTTCTCTGATGAGGGTAATGCACTAACCTGTGATGTGGCAGTATGTCATTTAAGTTGTTTTATTGCTATTTTCATTTAGCAGAACAATAGCAGTAAGTTGTCCTTTAGGTCCCATTACCTACATAGTCATATGTTCTTGGCCTCACTACAGTTTCAGATATTGTTTTTACTACATGGAACAGGCTTTGAATCCAATCCAAAGGTGGTTGATTACTCCCATAACATTTGTGCTACTATTGCATTAGTGGACATATCTTTCAGGAAGACTATTCGGAGGATCAGTAGCTGGGTAAGAATGACAATTCCTCTCTCCCATGGTAGTCTGAATAGCATCTTCAAGCACTATGAATTCTCATCAGTAGGTTTGAAACTTCCATGTGTGATTCAGTTTGACTTCTCCACGTTTGATGACATAAGTGTGGGATGTTTTCAGCAACAGGATCTTACCATCCCGGTGTGGATAGTAACTAATAATGTGAGCAATTGCCTGGGGAATTTGAGGAGTATGTATAAGACCCCTTTGGCCAGATTCAAATGGATGTTAGCCATTCCTTGCTCTGGGGTTTTATTCCACACCACAGATGTTTAACTGGAGTATTTTTCCTTCAGTATATGGTCACTCCATTCAAATGCATTCTATATATGTATATTTTAGGTGTGTATATTTTATATATGTATATTTATGTATACTTCTCTAGTAGTAGGTTTTTATACAACATGTTAAAGGCCTTTTAGTGTGAGCTATCCCTCTCCATATCTACTCCACTACTTCCCCTTACTATTTCCCCATTTAATGTTCCTTTTCTGTTTTTCTCTTTATACTTTTCAACACTATATTCTATTTTTTCCTTCTTGAAAAAAATCCACTGGGGAAGGGTTGGGAGGGAAGGGGGTTGAATATTGGGATGTAAAGTAAATAAATAAATTAATGAAAAAAAAAAAGAGAAAATTTCCCTCCTTCCGCACAGTTCTCTTATTAACTGCCTAAGCATTGTGGATATTCTAAACTAAACATATATATCTAAAGCTTAAATGTCCTTCTTACAAAGAATCCACTAGTGATAATTTATGGGAAAGTACACTCAGTTCCCTTCAATGGAGTGACACTGGGTTGTGAACCACACTGTAATACATTGACATCGTCAGGCATATCAGTCAACACAATTCTGACTTCCTGCTATTTTTTTCTTTTTAAGGTTACATTTTGTTTTGTTTCATTACTTTAGGAAAGAAAATGAGCATCAAATTGGTTGTGCATATATGAGATCTGGGAGGACTTGGAGGAAGGGAAGAATATGATCAAAATACATAGTATGATGTATATTGCCTGATTAGTGGCTCAGTGTCTAAGAGATCTTGTGAGAGCTGATATGTGGCCCCCAACATATATAATACAGCAGAAGACCACTGGGTCTGGACTCAATCAGAGAAGATACACCCAACCCTCAAGAGACTTGGAGCCTCAGGGATTAGGGAGGTCTGGTGGGGTGTGTTGGGTGGGGACATCCTCTTGGAGACAGGGGGAAGGAGGTATGAGATGTAGAACAGTTGGAGGGTGGACTGGGGAGGGGGATAAAGTTTGGACTGAAAAAAAGATTAAAAAAAAATAAGAAAAAGACAAATAAAAATTATTTCACCAAGAAAAGAGAAATACATAGTATTAAATTCTCAAGAATATAAATAAAAATAGAAAAAGAGTTGTCAATTACTAAATAAGGTTGTATTTGTGTGTGTGTGTGTGTGTGTGTGTGTGTGCACATGTGAGAGTATGCATGTGCGTGTGCATGTGAGCGTATGTGTGTCTATGTGTGTGTATGTACACAGCATGGTTGTAATTCCAAAAGGATCAAAGAAGGCAGTACCTTGTGATATGCATGTGCACTTCCTTCAACTGTGGCCCCACGTTCCAGGCACCAGCTCTGGTTCACATGTCAGAGAACAGCTGTGGTTCCACATCCTCTGTTTCCTCCCTGAGGGTGTTCTGGAATCTCTGTACATCAAACTGGAAGGATGAAATGGAGTCTGGAATGAGTAGAGTCTGTAGGATTCTTCTCCAGCTGGGAATGAGTACTCAGGAGAGAAGGCTGTCTCTGAGGATTTTAGTTTTTCAGTTCTTTTAGATGATACTCAGTGAAACAGCTCTCTTAGAAGACCTTCAGTGAAACAGCACTTGGGACTGCTTCCCTATGGCTTTTAGTGCAAGGCATAGAGGACTATTTTCCTAGGACTTAGGAAAGGGCATGTAAGCCTGCTTTTCCAAGGCTGTTATTGCCTGTGTTTTGTGCTAATGTGTAGCCTATGTTAGATTTCTAAGTTACTTTTTCTTTTATCCCTGTAATACAATACCTCAGACAAAAGAAAAGCTTTGACAGTCACCCTGGAAGCCTTGAAAATTGCAGAGTTACTGTTGCTTCCGGAAAAGGGTGAGTAACAGCTCTTGCTGGTATTTCTATTTTGTGTTACTGAATACTTAAAAAAATGAGGGATGCTTCATAAAACGCAGGTGTAAAATCAATTGCTGCAAAGCAGGCTAAAAAAACTTGCCTCATCTGGATTTATTAGCATTGATTTTCTTTTATATATTTTTCTTTTCATTAGATTTGCACTTTAATCTATCTATTTAAATTCCATATTAAGAGATTGCATAAAAAGTCTTTATGCAAATATTTTGGCTGAAGAAGAAAATGAACCACCACAAATGCATTACCGAGAAAATGAAATATTTACCAAATATCTAAAAGACAAATAGAAAGGGCTAATGTTTACTGGGATCTTACTAAATGCCAAGTGTACAATGCATGTTCATCATTGATTCATTTACCTTTAGATCTATTGTTTAAAGGGAGGAGCAATGACATTTTGTGGTGTGGTAATTGGAGATTGTGGAAATGATGTAATCTGTGCAAGCATTGTGAGCTCATGCCTGCAGAACCAGAATCTGAGTATGGAAATCTAGGTTGTCTGATCTCTGTCTTCAAGGGTTTGTACTTCTATTCATGCCCCCTGTTTCAACCAGCATACATAAAGATGCATCTGCTCTTTTCCTTTGCGTTGTTTCCAAGAAGTAAAGAGGCATGCAGGGGCTGTTCAAAGCACATTAAATCCCAAATGAAACAACCAAATTGTTTCTGTCAAGAAAATTCTTACAGCACTAAACTGACTCACACTAAAACTGTATTTATATATCAACGTTTATATGTATATATGTAGTAATGATAATAAAATAAAAAGATGCTATGAATTTGAGGGGAAGTTAGGGGAGACAGGAAAGTTTGGAGTGAAAGGACACAGGATGGATTGAGGAGAGGAAAAGTAAAAGAAGAAATTCTGTCTCTTTTTTTGGTATTTATTAGATATTTTCTTTATTTACATTTCAAATATTATCCCTCTCCTGGTTTCCTCTCTGAAAACCCCTTATCCCCTTCCCCCTCCTCTTACTCACCAAACCCACCACTTCCACTTCCTGGTCCTGGCATTCCCCTACACTGGGGCATCAAGCCTTGACAGGACCAAGGACCTCTCCTCCCATTGATATCTGACAAGGCCATCCTCTGCTATATATGTGGCTGGAACCATGGGTCCCACCATGTGTACTCTTTGGGTGGTGGTTTAGTCCCTGGGAACTCTGGGGGTTCTGGTTGGTTCATATTGTCTTTCTTTCTCTGGGGCTGCAAATCCCTTCAGCTACTTCAGTCCTTTCTCTAGTTCCTCCATTAGGGACCCTGTGCTCAGTCCAATGGTGGGTTGTGAACATCCCCCTCTGTATTAGTTGGGCACTGCCAGAGCCTCTCAGGAGACAGCTATATCAGGATCCTGTCAGCAAGCACTTCTTGGCATCCACAATAGTGTCTGTGTTTGGTGACTGCATGTGGGATGGAGCCTCAGGTGGGGGAAGTCTCTGGATGTCCTTTATTTCAGTCTCTGCTCCATGCTTTGTCTCTGCAATTCCTTCTATGGGTACTTTGTTCCCCCTTCTATGAAGGATTGAAGTATCTTCCTTCTTCTTGAGCCTCATGTGGTATATGAATTATATCGTCGGTGTTCTGTGCTTCTGGGCTAATATCCACTTATCAGTGAGTTCATACCATGTGTGTTCTTTTACTTCACTCAGGATGATATTTTCTAGTTCCATTCATTTGCCTAAGAATTTCATGAATTCATTGTTTGTAATAGCTGAGTAGTACTCCATTGTATAAATGTACTACGTTGTCTGTATCCCATTCCTCTGTTGGAGGACATCTGGGTTCTTTCCAGCTTCTGGCTATTATGAATAAGGCTACTATGAACGTAGTAGAGCATATGACAGTCCTATTGACAATGTCTTTTGCCTTTCTGAAACTTTGCAATTTTATGAGGTCTCATTTGTCAATTCTTGATCTTAGAGCATAAGCCATTGATGTTCTGTTCAGGAACTTTTCCCCTGTGTCCATGTGCTTGAGGCTCTTCCTTTCTTTTCTTTTCTCTTCTCTTCTCTTCTCTTCTTTTCTTTTCTTTTCTTTTCTTTTCTTACTTAGTTTCTTTATTTACATTTCAAATGATATCTCCCTTCCAGATTTCACCTCAAACACACACACACACACACACACACACACACACACACACACACACACA
>JADRCD010103329.1:915-13321 GCA_019843815.1 Montemys delectorum | reverse complement strand
TTTTTTTTTTTTTTTTTTTTTGGTTTTTCTAAACAGAGTTTCTCTGTCTAGCCCTGGCTGTCCTGGAACTCACTCTGTAGACCAGGATGAAATCCGCCTGCCTCTGCCTCCCAAGTGCTGGGCTTAAAGGCGTGCGCCACCACTGCCCCGGCAGAGTGCCACTTCTTGACACCCACACATGGCTTTCGCATGAACAAAAGTTCACAGAGGCATGCGTAGCTTTCTACACCAGAGTTTGATGGTTGGCCAAATGAGAAGGAAGAATGTGCAAAAAGCGGATGTAATCACTGGGAGAGCTCTCCCAGCATTTCCTGCATCAGTTCTCAGAGAGGCAATAGAAAGGAGTTCAGAATAAGCCCGTAGCATCCTAGGTGATCCTGGGTGAAAGACTCACACAGTCATGTTTGGCTGTTCATCAGTGGCCTCTGTCTTCCACACTGCTGCTGTTTCACAGTGTCTGAGTCCACCCTTCCAGGCTCTGTCTGGGAGACTTCACTGTGCTGTCACAAACTGCAACAACTGCCTGGACGGAATGAGTAACCCCATCTTTATGCCAGCTAAGGGGACAGATGCTTTGGGTTCAACTCTATAAGGAAGTAGGAAGTGAAAGAGGAGCCATAGGAGGGAGCCTCTGCTCCCTAGTGTCAAGTAAACAGTCCTCTTGGAAGCCCCAGACATCTTGCTGGTGTCTACCCTGGCTAGAACATTCATGCTCTCCAGTGCTGACCCAGTTCCCCAGGACAAGCGGTTTCTGTGTTTGTGGCTCTCTGTAGACAAGTTGTAAACCCAGTCCCTTCCTCCAGCCAGTGTGCTTGTGCTTGCGTGTGAGGCCCCTGCCCCTTGCCACCAGCCGAGATGAGATCAAAACAGGCAAACAGGTTTTGTATTGCTTACTTAAGCCAAGAGGAATTAGGGAGGCGAACTGTCTAGGAGCAAAATCAATACATTCCAAAGCCAGACAGCAATGATTTCTGAAGGATCCCCCACTTCCCTAAGATCTGTGCCGGTGTCTCTGTTTACAATAAACCCCTTCCTGAGCCAGCTTCTGGGTGGACTTCCCCTGGAAGAGGCGTCAGCCCCACAAAGGAGGGAACCTTGCCTCATGGCCTTTCTTCCATCTTGCTAGAGAGAGCAAGCATCCTTCAATCCTTCCTCCTCCAGTGCCAGGGGCTCAGGGGCTGATGCTCAGTATCCCAGTCCTCTCATCACCGCCCCCCCCCCCCCACACACACACACTGCTCCCTGCACGCTCTGGTCCAGGTCCATCCTCATCCTCCCTTTCTTCCCCTACCACATGCCCTGAGCCTGGGGAAGTAAATCCGGAAGATTAAGGATTACTTGATGATTCTGGGCAGTCATTGGTAGCATCCAAGCCTTCCTCGCCCCCTCTAATTGGATCCATGGCCTGGAAGTCTGGTTTAATCAGCCTGTGATCGCTATGGGGGAGGGGCAAAGCTGGAGAGGGATAAGCTCCCCCAATCCCGGGGTGCGTGGGGGTGTGTGACTTGCTCTGTTTGCTGGCCCCAGCTGTGTGTGTGCACAATAAGCCTTTATTAACTATTAAACTCCAACCCGGACAGCTGCCTGGGGAGAGAGCACTGATTCCTTCCCCAGCCGTGTCTGCTGCCCTGGAACTCAGCCTTTACACTTATTTATCTCTCTGTCTGTATTTAACCCGTGTGGTTAAAGCTGGCCCAGGAAGAAGGTGCCCAGGAACAGGCTCGATTAGAAGCACAGTGTTCTATCTTCTTCCCTGGCACTCATTCACTCATGCCATTGGGTTCCCTGGCCGCCCACAACACACAAATATTGCAAGCTTTACCCAGAAGGCTGTGCACTAGAGGAAGCAGGAACAGCATCATGTACGAAACAGCTGTGTTAAGCTGGTACCCACGAGGACCTCTGCATGTTCTCTGGCCACTTCCACTCCCCACCTATGATCTGGACTCACCAGGTGCAGGAGGTCATAGGGAGCCAAGCCCATCTCCAGCCCGAGGACTCCAGAGTGAAACCTTCACCCTCAGAGCCAGGGAGTTTGGAGCTTTTCTGAGGGTGTCTGAGCCACGCCTCATTCTGTGACAAGGAAGGAGGTTCTACGGAGACATTTCTGATGAACTGGATGGAGTTGCCATGATTTTCTCAAAGGATGGGTCCAAATGACATAGCGGCAGGGTCCCCTGTTCCTTATGCTGTGTCACATATTCCAGGGGCCAAACCCTCTCTGGGAATAGTGACTGAGTCAGTACCCTGTATGCTACCATGACGCAGATCCACAGCCCTAAGCCCTTGCCCAAGGATCCTTGACAAGCACCTCTTGGTGCTATGGTCTTGGAGACCATTGAGTAGTACAGGAGAAAGAGAACTCTCCGAACATCTCCTCTGCCTGGGCTCTGAGTTCTGTTTTGTGACTTGAGGCAAGTCAGTCAGCCTGTCTGAGCTTGTGCTTTCACATCTATAAAAGGGGCAAATCCGCCCTGGCCATCGGTCTGCTGGGGAGAGGAAGGGCCACACACGCCTAGATTTTGGAATGTAAAGTATTTCATCAGGCAGACAGCGGAGTGGTTAAGGGAACAGATGTCAGAGCCAGCTGCTAGGGCTCAATCTATGCTGTGTGACCTTGGGAAAGTTATTGTCTATTCTGTTTCGCTTTATGGAAGCAGCCCCTCTCCCAAGGTTTGTAGTGAGGGTGTTAGGACAATGCACACGAAGGACTTTGGGTCTATAAGCCACACATGCCAACAGGTGTCTCTTTACCATGCTGTTCTCAAAGCACACAGAGATCACAAAAATGGGGCCACACTTACTACCCTAAGAGTCATGCAAGAGGTCTTCAGGTTCAGGCCTGCTCCTGGGTTAGAGGAAGAAGCCTACCTTGGTTTCTACTCTGAAGATGGGCAATCTATAAAGCTGATCTCGATCTCTCTCTCTCTCTCTCTCTCTCTCTCTCTCTCTCTCTCTCTCTTTCTCTCTCCTCCTCCTCTGTGTGTGTGTTTGTATGTCTTTCTTGAGAAAGTTTTAACGGTGACCTTGAAATCCTGATCATCCTGCCTCTACCTCTCTAGTGCTGGGATCATAGGCTTGCACCACCTGGCCCAGTTTATTTAGTACTGGGGACTGAATCCAGCTAGGCAAGTTCTGTACCAAAGGAGCTAAATCCTAGCCTGAGGCTCATCTTCTAGGGGGTTCATCTTCCAACTCACCATGGAGGCCAAGGCATGGCCTTGGGCATGGCTCCTGTTTGGTGTGCAGGTCAACTACCAGGATCTGCCCTCATCTCTCATCCAAGTCGCTCCAGAGTCTATAGACAGTTAGATGCTCACTTCATCTCAACTTTATCAACACGTCCCTCTGGTGAAATTCTAACAGCATCAAATGATTTCCTCTGCCAACTGTGATTCTCTCTCCAAATGCACTGACCCTGCCATGCAGATGTGCTGCTATGAGCTGAGGGCTGGGGAGTCTAGGTGGGCACTGGAGGTAGGAAATGAGAGAGAGGAGGAGGGATGGGGCTTTACAAGCCTACCAGATGCCCTTGTGAAAAGTTTCACAATCCACAGATTCTGTATCTCTCTCTATTCTTCACACAAGGGCAACAAAGATCTTGCTGCTTGATCGTGGTTAGGGGAGGTCATTACAGGGTCAGTACCTGTTACCTGAGGGTCACTAGAGTGAGTTTGGGAGGTCCTTGTGTCTCTTCGTCCCTTCCTATATCTGCCTATTACCAGAGCCAGCTCCAAGTGGCATCTCACAACCTGTGACCTCCTCCCATAGTACCCAAAGTTGTCCATTTCCACAGCTACACAGAGGCAGATGTACCTCAGGCCAGCTCTTGTTCTTGTTGTGACCACTTGGGAGCCGCCAGCTGCCTTCCAGTCAGCCTTGGTCACAGGTGTCTGAGAAGACCTAGAACACTCCATCTACATTGCCCAGGGATGCTCAACTGACATTTTTCTCAATAAGCAATAGGAGCTGGAGCTTCATTTCACAGAACTGAAGATGGAACTGGGCTCAGCTTCCCATGGAGACAGCACATAGCATTACAGGCCTCCAGCAGGGTAGGGCCGAGCCTAGAGGGTAGCAGAGACTCACGAGTAGTCTGTGAGAGCAGCCCAGGCTGCTGCTGGTACCCACAGGGCTGTCCTGTTAGGGGTGGTAGCCTACAGCCTCAAAGTCCTGACTCTTAGATTTCCCATCTAACATTCTATCCTTCTGAGTATTCTAACCTTCTTCTTCCTCTATTTCCCTAACTTGGTGATAGGATGTTTATAGGGTCATTTTGAATTTCTCCAAACTCTGAGACTCAACAGCAGATAAGGGTTTCTGAGTTTTGGAAGGGGGCAGTCAGGAGAGAAAGGCGCCGACATGAGAACCAAGGACCACCGCATGTCTAGCTAGATAAAGAGGCAGAGGAAGGGCCTTTGCAGAATGTGAGCCATTCTTGTGGGTCCCTGCATGTATTTGAAGAATGAAGCCCAAATACAGTCCACCATGATCCAGGGAGACCCAAGAATGAGGCAAGGGTGTGAGGGTCTGCAGAGAGTCAAGGCATGGTTCCAGGATGGAAGAGCAGAGACAGATGAAGACCTTGGCCTGGATTGCCAAAGCGGAAGAGAAAGTTGGGGGAAGGAGACACTATGGAGGCAACAGGGGGATGACAATGGCCCACTTTTGCAGAATACTTCCTGTATACAGGCCAGCCTGTTTTAAGAGCCTTACGTATGCCAGTTAATTTACATATCACACTAACCAATCACTGAATGAGCTACAGTTTGTGGAGAAGGTAGCTGAGCAGAGAAGGGGGATTTGCCAGAGGTCACTGTGGTAATGAGCCCTGGAGTTGGGAGGAGAGTTGGCAGCCTTTCCCCAAGATGCTATGTCGTCCATGGCACTCTACCACCTCTGCAGTGAGCTAGTCTATCTCAAAGGATGCCGACTTTGGTGCCCAAAAGAGGAGCCGTATTGTGTATTAAACAAGCACTCAAGAGACTACCAAAAAGGCCACTGGCCATAATAGTGAAGGTCAGAGGACCCAGAGAAAGTCACAGGGAAGGAGAGGTGGGAAGGGGTGGAAGGCTTGCAGTGGGTGTAATCTACAGTGTCCAACAGTTAATTGGATGACCTTTCAGTTCTTTCTTTCACAACCTGCCATCCTAGTTTGGAATAGGCTGGGTTTGATAAAGCCAGGACTATGCAAAATGGCTCTCTCTTCTTTTCTCCTTGTAATGACCCATCTAGATATGCTCCAGATCTGGAGTGGCAGGAACAAGGAAGCTTGTCCTAATCCAAGCTTTTGATTGACGTGTGGATTGGGGTAAGTGGATAGACACAGGGCACCTACAATGTGCAGGAAGTATTTGGAGCCTACAGAGTATAGTAGGGAATAGAGTGGACAAAGCATCCACCTTGGCATGCATAGTAAGCCAACAAATGACTCTGAGCTTAGGCTTGTAGAGGGAGGGGTACATGCTGAGCAGAGAAGATGGGGGCATGATCATGGCAACAACTCAGGGAAAGGTTTCTAAAGAGTCCTGAGGGGAAGCCGTGCAGATATCAGAGGGAAAACATCCCGGGGAAGCAGGAACAGCTGCTCTGAAGGACCGAAGCTGACACAAGTGGCATGTTCAGGGATAATGGAATGTTCTAGTCCACTGAATCTGGATGGGAGAAGTACCAGGAGACAAAGCCACAGAGAGTTGGGCCAGGCCATGCCTGACAGGAAAAAACCGGCTTTCATTCAGATGGAGGTGGGGGCTGGGAATGTTTGAACTGACAAGGTAGATTTTCATACTAAAACCATAGGAGTAGAAATGCTTAGGGGCTCTGTCAGAAGTGTGGCTGGGGGCACGGCAAGCAGGTGGAAGGGGAGGAGAAACTAACCTGTTTCTGGGGCACACTTTCCTGGGAATTCAGTAGTAACAGTGACTTTCCAGTAGGGCACAGCTGAACTCCTCACTGCATTGTGCCCTGTGCAGCAGGAGTTACCTCTCGAAGATTTCTGTAGCACTAGGGGACAAGAAAGGTCCCCTCTGTTTACTAACAGGATGATCTTGAGTCTGAGGGATTGCCCTCTCATGTCCAGAGAGAGGTAGGGCTCAAGCCTTGTGGGCACATGTAGGAACATGTATGTGGGGCCTCCCGGGCCCTCCTTTACCAAGGCAACATTGCATAGACTGACTACCTACATAGCAGACTTTGCATGGTCTCTGTGCCTGGCCAGTGGAGTCCCACCTTCTCATTCCACAGTGGGTTGCCAAGCTACCATGGCTGGTGAGCCTCCCAGGCCTGGCTTCTTGGCGTTCCTTGCCTTCCAGGGACAGATTGAACAGGCCACCTTGAGAGGGTTTGTCAGGTCAAACAGCCTAATACCCCTTATTGGGATGGTCCTCCGGAGTTGCCTCCCCTGCAAGGAGCCCAGCTTCCATTGTCACAGCTGCAGTGAAAATCTAGGGCAGATGGAACAGAGCCTGAGGGGCATAAAGCCCCACTCGTGGCAAGTTGCTTAAAGGGAGAGGAGGGGACTGTTCTCAGATGACCCCTCAGGGACAGTCTTCGCTCTTCTTGCTCTCTGATTTGCCCTTCATCCTCCTTTTTCTCTTCTTCCTCCTTTTTCTGTTCCTGGAGACTGACTCCAGAGTTCTCAGCCCCTCATCTATACCCCTAGCAGACTTCTAACATTTTATTTTGAGATGGAACCTTACTAAACTGCCTAGGCTGATCTTGAACTCATGCTATAGCCCAGGCAGAACTTAAATGGTGATCCTCCTGCCTCAGGCTCCTGAGTAGCTGCGTTTACAGGCCTGAGCCACCAAGGTTACTCTCTTCCCTCCTTCTGATCCTGGATCTCACCTTGTGTTTTACAGACCAAGATTCCACAGCTTTCTGAATTACAGGAATAAACCCCATGGGTGCACACCCATATTTTCCTCTCCCTCACATATCTACCAAGCTTGTCAGCTCTTTAGCCCTTCCCCGGACCCACTAATGACTGGACCTAGGAGAATCCAACATGCATATGGAATGGTTCTAAGGGCCACATCACCATCCTTGGAAGCTTTAGGTCTATTTAGCTTCCAAAGAGTCCAAGAAATCAGATTTCACACTTCAGCAAGAGCCAGGGGTGGTGCTATGCACAAAGACACTGGGCAAGTACTGCTCTGGGGCCGTAGGCTGCCCCACCCCTTTAAGGTGCCCCCATTTCACCATGGGGCACTGAAATCCTGCCCAACCTGGGGAAGCCCGCTTGCCTTTCTTTTTCCAGGAAATGACAAGACGGGTCCCTCTGGATATGCTTCAGGATTTCAAGTTTGAACAAAACATCTCTTGACATGCCAGGCCTTTACTGAATTTTCATTTTTAATTTGCAGAGTTGTGCTAGCTACTCAGAGACCGCCTTCTCCTCCGTTGCCACCCGCCCTCCCCCCTTTTCTAGTTCCAGCATCTTGCCTGCTCCTCACTTAAAAAACCCCCACAGAAAACCCATGTGAAGACATCATTAGCAGGAACCGTTTAATTAATTTAATAAATTAATCTTGGACTTTTTCATTCTTGCCTCCTCTGGAGTCCCTTCCGAGACACTGGGCAGGATCACAAACACCCACATAAAATCCTCCAGCCACCAGAAGCCTCTTCTATTAATATTACCGCAGATGAATATCATTATTTAAGCTTCTAACTGGCTACCCTGCTGCCAGCCTGCCTCTCCTGCCCCCCCCAAGCCCAAGCCCAGTGTGAAATCTCTAAAGCTAACATTTGACCTTGACATTCCTGTTTTGTCCTTCAGTGGCCTCTACTACCTTCATAAAGGTGGGGCCCTCTTTCCCTTCAGGTGCTGTTAGTAAAGGGGGAGTGGCTGGTTATCACAGAGGTGGGGCGCCTGGGTTCTAGAGGTCTTTAACACCCTGTCATGTAGAGGACAGCCCGGCAGAACAAAGGAACTTCCCACTCAAATGCTAGCAGTATCCTGTTGAGAGAAGTATGGGATACTCTCCTTGGGCTGGCACACGAGGCCATCTGCCAGATACTTTTCAGACGCCCCAGGCCCTCCCCCCACACCTGGCACCTTCCCTGTTCCCACCTGCTGCAGCCATGAATCTGAACTTAAGGATTTCCTGATTGCAGCCACTTGCTCTGATCCCAGTTCCCTCCATGTCCCCATGTGGTCTGCTTTTTCCTTATCCCTGCTTTTTCAACGTGGGAGGAATGAGAGAGAAGTCTCGAGGCCCATGCAGGGTGGAGGTGATATGGAACTCTGGCAAATGGATCAGAATTTCAGGTGAAGCTGGTCTCTTAAGAGAAACAGATGAAAGGCACTTCTACATTGCACGGGGGAGAGGGGCATCTTCTGGGGGGACCTGCTAGGTGATAGCCCTATAGGATGTCCTTCAACCTTGACCCCACCTCCAGCCATGTGGCACAGCTGAGGGACAGGACAGCTGGCCGAGTCGATTCCTACCCCCCAGACAATAAGCACAATATATTCCTTCCCTAGCCAGCTCTGTGACTCTTGGAGCCCCCAAATCACTATGTAGTACAGAGTCTTGTGAGAACGTGGCAATGACCCTGAGCCCAAGTGTGATAGGAACAGATGCACAACTCTCTCAAGGAAAGCTGAGAAGGTTAGATACTGACTGGAGAAGACGGGAGAAAAACCACCTGGTCTTAGCCGTTCCTGTCCTCATTCTACTGAAGAGGAAGCAGACAAAAGCAGCTAATAGAAAGTCCCCGAGGAGTCAGGAGTCTAGCACTGCTTCCCCTGGCCAGACAAGCTTCTTTGGTTAGTTTAGATCTTACCCCATTCCGATGGGAATTGGAGGCAGTCTGTGAAGACACCTGCAGTAACGTGTGATAGGAAGAGAAGAGAGGAAGGGAGGGAGTGTCCCTAACTGAGCCACAAGAGCATCAGTAAAGTGACCTGAGCCTGGCTGCTCCTGGGACACCAAGGACACAGGACTTCCAAGTGGAAAAGAGGCAAGAGGCTTCCAGGGTGTTAGGCACTCTGCTGGCTCCACTAGCCACCCAGAGCAGAGTAGATCAGCAGTCGCACACCCATCAACTCTGCAAGTTAGCAGGCGCTCAGAGGCCACACGGCCAACAGCCAGAAGAGACTTTCCGGCCTACTTTACCACAGGGCTTAAGGATGTTTTTCTAGGTGCAAACTTCCTCAATTTGTATCCTGGAGCTGCCACTGAGTCTGTGAGGCTTCGGCAGGTCACTCAAAATTGCTTCCATGTGAGCAAAACAGCAGGTATCTGCAGAACTTGATGCTGTTCAATGTTGGCTGATTTTATTCTGGTTCCATTCACCCCCAAACAAGGTTCCTAATGCTCGCTCTAAAGGAGAGTGGGTACTCATGTCTATTGACAGGCACAGACAGAAGCAGGTAATATGTGGACCTTTTTCTCTCTTTGGGGATGAATAGTGAAGAGTCAATGCTCAGGATGTTAATCCCTATTAAAGGCATCCCAAATGTCAAACCCTTTCTCTCCACCTGCATCTGCACTTAATGCTCTTCCTAAAGGGCTTGAGTCTCCCCAGTTCCCCACACTTGTTCTCTGATCAAAGGCCAGCAGTGGGGTCCACACACAGGAAGAATGAAAGAAAGGCAGATCACACAAGGGGATGCGTGTGGATCTTTCCAGCCTCCCTCTTCCTCCTCATAGCTCCTCTCAAAGCAGCCTGCTCCACTGCCAGCCAGAGCTTCACTCAGAACCACCTTCTCCCTCCTACAGGGAGGTATGAAACCCATCAGTGCTTGTTTTTAGCTGAGAACAAACTGTTCACACATTTCATTACCTTAAAGAAAAAAAAAGAAAGAAAAAAAGACAGAGAGGAAGGGGACATGTCGGGTGAAGCCACTGGCGTATCAAAAGCCAGAACTCAGTTCCATGAGGAGGCTTGGAGTTAACGAGGAGGGAGAGAGAGCGGAGTTTCATTAAGAAAAGGTCAGGTTTGGAAGCAGGTGGCCCTTCCTGCTTTGTGCTGGTCTCTCTGTGCTGATAAGAGGTGTCTGTGTAATGCACAATGCACTGTGGAATGTCAACCTTGTTTCAGCCAATAATGTTAACAGGGAAGGGTGCTGCTCTGACTTCAGAATGTATGGGCCATGAGGTGCTGCTGCTGGGGCTGGCTGAGCACTCAGATCTTTAGCCAAAGGATGGGGCTGCAGGCTGTTTCCAAAGTGTTGTGAGCAGACTATGGAAGATGCCCAGGCAGCCCCATGGAGCAGCCATTTCTGCAGCCAATGCTCAGAGCCCAGCATGGGTGATCGGCAGATGAGGAGGGCCCATGTTGAAGCAGATCCCAGTCAGCTCTACAGAGGAGCCAGGGCCTTCATGGTATAGGCACCTAGAGATCTGTAGGAGCTTCTTCAAACTTTTCAGGCCAGATGTGTGGGTCGTAGAGTGAGTGATATACATACACTAGGTGTGGGGGGCATTGTAGGAGCCAAACTTTTAGAGTTGAAGAAAATCTGCCTCAGAGGCCACACGCTGAGGCTGGGATGAGGGGGCTTAAGAGAGTGATGTCACTCATTTAAGGTCACACGGAAAATTAACGGCCAGGTCGAGAACCCAGGCCTCCCCTGGCAGATGCTACTTTCTCTTCAGCAACCCATCTGCTGGTCGTACTGTCTCTGTTCAGGTCAGCAAACAGCAAGGTCTGGTGGAAGGCCTCTTGGAGACCAAGGAAGAGTATGGCAAAATGGTACAGGCAGCATGAGAGAGGTATATATCCCCAGGAGCAGCCATCTGTGGAATCTCTTATATCCTCGGCTAACAAGACTTTGGTGGAATGAAAGACCTGTCTGTCAAGGGGATGGTGCTGTGCCCCTGGAGCTGCTGTGAGCCCCAGACTCAGAGCATTTTTTTCCTCCTAATGGCTGTGAGTGGCAACTTAACCACTCTGAGCCATTCCTTATTTGCAGGCTTACCCTGCTGGGTCCTAAGGGTCTGGCTAGGCAAGCTTTAGGTTCAAAGAAGTCTTCAAAGTCTCAACGTCTTATTTGGGGAAGTAGCTGTGATTTCTAGCAGAATTATGCTGTCTGCCCCCCAGGACAATGACAGTGGACAGGTAGCATCTACAGCACTGAGAGCTTATTCTTAGAAAGCAGGGCCGGAACCCTGGAAGATGGGCAGTGGCCTTGCTCCGTGGGAGACTTAACAGCTGAGGACTCCATCTGTGGTTGCACCCATCTACCTGAACCTAGAAGTGGAGTGTCTTGGGACTGGGATACTGAGGAAAGGAACTGAGATGATGTGAGGTCCTGGCTTCTTCCCTACTGAGGCCCTCAGCTTGCCTAAAGCCCTCCATGGGTCAGGAGCTCTGAGCCCCATCTGACCAGGGATCTGACCAGGATTATGACTGGGGACAGGGGAGGTTGCCACTTCTTGTTTAGGCTCAGCGATTGGAGACTAGCTCTCAAATTGCCATCCTGCCCCTGTACATGGAGCTTGTCAGTATCAGGTGTAAGCAGTTTATAGCACAGGTGTGGGGCTGCCAGATGCAACCTCTGCCCAGCAGGTGGCTGGCCCCATCACACCAGAAGCAGCACTGAAAGTAGAGCCCTACCTCTGAGCTACCATTGGCCCATTCATCTCCTCTCGCCTCCTCTCTTGGTCCTCGGTCCACACTGCCTACCTACCTCAGGAAATAAAGTCCTCTCTCAACTGATTGTGACCAACCCAGTCCTCGACAGTTGCAAACAACTCTTCACAGGCTTGTAGTTTTCTTTCCTAGGGTACCAAAATGGGATGTGGATCAGGTTCAAAGAGGCGGCTCTAGGTCTGAGAGTAGAGGGAGGAACAGAGCTGTCGCTGGGATGTCGGGAATTCTGAATGCTAACACAGTGGTCAGGAGCAGCACTGTGGTCAGGATGGGGGTGAGGAGGCAGGAGCTCATCTACCACACTCTCTACAAGTGACACCAAGTGACACCAGGGCCATACTCGTGAGGGAGATGGCTTGTTCGCTTGGCTCAGTGTCTCTAAAGAGTCTTTACACTGTGGCTCAAAAGCTGATGATTGGAGCACTGAGTGGGAGAGAGACGAGTGACCCACTGGGACCCGCGGCACTTCTGCTCTTTAGAGTCTAGCTGTAAGAGGATCAAGGTCTGTGGATGGTGTCTTGCACCCCTCTCCTGAAGCTGCATACCTAGTGGGAAGGAACTGCCCCGAAAGTGGGCTAATGAAGCAAGGGAGGAAGGGTGAGAGGGAGGGAGGGAGAGAGAGAGGTGGGCCCCAGACAGAATGGTAGGAAGAAAGCCAAACTGAACTACAGGAATTAAAGTCAGGGGCCATCTGGGTTCAGATTTGGATTTGTATTTGATTCTCCAATTTTCCTGAATATCTCTTTCTCTCTCTCTCTCTCTCTCTCTCTCTCTCTCTCTCTCTCTCTCTCTCTCTCTCTCTCTC
>JADRCD010103327.1:654-15074 GCA_019843815.1 Montemys delectorum | reverse complement strand
TACTTCTTCCTCTCTATTGTAAGAGATTTGCATCTATACTTAAAAAGCTTATTCTTATGTGACCCAATTTTGTCATCTGTAAAATCAAAAAATTAAGTTAGCGTGCCTCAGTAGAGATCCTACCATCCTCTGCCATATTAGTTTGAATTGCATAAAATAATTAAATATTTTGAATTTTGTAGAATTTTCCATAAGTCTGCCTTACTTTTAGAAGTGTGGGGACAATCTAATGACATAATGCAGGATAAAAGTGGTTAGTGCATAATATGCACTCAATTCATATGCATTATACTTGATTTTATTTTTATTTAATTTTTAGTTATTTATTTTACATTCCCTTTACTGTCCTCCTCCTGGTCACCCGCTTCCACAATCCCTTATCCATCCCCTTCTCCTCTGAGCAGGTGGGGGCCCCTGAGTATCCCCCCCCCCCGCACTTCAAATCTCTGTGAGGCTTACACTTAATTTTATTAATAGCAATAATCTTCATAGTTTTACTGAAAGAATTTTCATTTTACAGGTTAAAAAAAATAGGGGTTTCTAGAGAAACCAGATGAGACAGCCAGAAAGATGAGCTCTGAGATGTGATCTCAGGCCTATTGAGCCTGAATGTGCTGATTGGAAAAGCAATGAACTATTCTCATACTGGTATACTATTGATTCAGAAAAGTATGACTTCATCTGCAGTCCAGATAGATCTCTGCCAAACTCTCAGCTCAAACCATTCCTGAATGCTGGCATCAGAGCACAGGACAGCACTGCTTTCTCTTCCACCCTCAAAGAAGAAAGACAAACTTTACTCACCTGGGAAATGTGGTACATTCGCATGCATGACAAATAGGAAGGCAGTCTAAAGAGAATGAATGCTTTGCTTATTTAGATAGTTTTCCAAGGTCAGACACATCTCAAGATCTGTCCTCTCTGGTAGCTTCTTTCTTTGAGAACTCATCAGGATTATAACTGCAATTGATTTCTTTTTATTAGCTGAGGAAGAACTGCAAAAGGGTAAAGGTTCATTATGGATAAATCCTCAAAAGTTCGGAAAACTCCCAAGACTCCCACTGAACTTTCTTAATCTCTCTGCTGCTTTGCATTCCCTGTAATTATCCATATTTGTGAAGGGTAAACTCCTCTTGCCTTCTTCATCTATGTCACTTTAGATTGCCAGTAGGTCCCAGAAGCACCACTGCTCTTCTCTGAGAGACCTGCATTTCTTTCTCCTGAGCCCACACAAGGTCAGTCTCGCCTGAGAAGACACAGCCTTCCCCAAGGATCCCAGACCTAACAAAGTGCATTCCATTTAAATCACAGAACCCATAGTCAGGGGCCAAGAGGAAGAATACTGAAATTAAGAACATCTTAAAAATGAAAGTCCCTTTGAAAATGAATGTGTTACTAAATCTTCACAGTGAGATCTTAGAAAAGGTCCTCATTTATTTTGCTCAGAGAAGAGATAACAACAAAAAAAAATCTTCTGCAATATAATTTCCAAGAATCTCCTGACCAAGTCATTTGGCAGTCTTACAAAGGAATTTTGAAAACTACTTTCTAACCTATTGTGTGCCCTATGACAACAGCACCCTTTTGAGAAAAAAAAGGAGGCAGATAAAATGGCCTAGTAAGGGTTTGTGTCTTCCTGTTCATTCATAGGAAGCAGTGATCATGTTTAGAACACCAAGTCTGCACTCTGAGAATCAGAGATTCTGAGATAATATCCTGGATTTGCCCTTCATCCCCAGGGTCAAATTGGAATAGTTATTCGTTTTTTTTTTTTCTTAGTGTCTCTATCAGGCAAAAGGAATTTATTTTATAAAGTCACTAAGGAGTCCTTCAGTTTCAACATCCTGCCTAAAAATTGTTGGTGGTAGTCAGTTATACTACCTATATAGTTATATAATTATAAAGTTATAGCACCTATTAAGATGCAAAACTACTTAGAATCTATATGTACTCAAGTCAGATTCCTTAATCTCCTTCCTTGTGATTTTATTTTCACATTTTTAAGCTGATGACACTATTTCAATAGGCCTTTTCTCCCATGTAAGTTTATTGTAAAAATTAAGTGAGCTAATTCATATAAAACTGTATAAGTTTGACATATTGAAGGGTATTAAATGTTACATATAACCATATACTTGATATTATGTTAGGAATCTTTCACAAATTTGGATGGTCCATGTCCTTTCTCTAATGGCAAAATCATGGTTCAAATGAATTGTGTGCAGGTGGGGTTAACCTCTTTCTTAATCTCTCTGTTGCTTTGAGTTCCCTGTAATTATCCATATTTGTGAAGGGTAAACTCCTCTTGCCTTCTTCATCTTTGTCACTTCAGATTGCCAGTAGGTCTCAGAAGCACCATTGCTCTTCTCTGAGAGACCTGCATTTCTTCCTCCTGAGCCCACACAAGGTCAGTCTCGCCTGAGAAGACACAGCCTTCCCCAAGGATCCCAGACCTAACAAATGCTTGTGACAGATAACAGTAGTGGTAAAAATTGAGTATTTTATACTGAACTGATCATCTTTAAAATAATAGTTATCATGTCTTTATTATTTAGTCTATCAACAAAGTCAGATGTCCATGCAATTTGATGGATTCACAAAAATAATTCTGAGGACCCATTAACTAAAATCAAAAAGTTATATTCCTATGATGTCCTCACTGATTACAAATGTCACAAACACTGGAGTTATTGGACATAGATTAAGGGTAGAAAAACAGTGTTGTGAGAGGGCAAGAGAGGGCAGAGGTTCTTTCATCTTGTATTTTTGCTGAGAACATTTCAGGTTTAACTAGAAATTGATATTGATGAATAATCCTTTGGAAAATTACAAAGTCCATTCTAAAAAACTGAAGTCAAGATGCCCCAGTTAACTTACCATACCTTTTCTTAAACTGCCCCACTTGTAGAAAACTCTCTGTCTATCTAAATGTTTATCTTAGCTTCTGTTAAACTCTCTTACTATACAAACATCCTCCTGTAGCCAACAGCTTAACTTAGCTTCTGTTAAACTGCTTGCTTGCACAAAACCTTCCCCTGCAGCTGCTGAGCAAGATACCAGGATGTGCTTTTTGATTTTAAAAGTGTCTTGATCTAAATGCCCAGGGCTATGCTTGGGTCCTGAATACCAGTTCCTTTAGTTCCAGCCAGCTGAAACAAAGACTTTTATTTGGCTATAAACTGTGTCTTCAGTGATCTAGTGGGTTTCCCATTACAGAGTGATCCTCAACTGTTACTCATTTTACTAGCTAGAGAGTGAACATAGGACACCCTTTATTATATATTTCTTGAATCATTTAAGTTAGACATTAATACAAGCTTGAGAATTGCATTGTAAAATTAACAAATACCTGTCTGATAAGTTCTGTTTTATTTTTATATTATTATTTATTTGAAAATTTTATACAGTGTATTGTGATCATATTGTTCCCCTACTTTAATTCCTCCCAAGTCTACTATTTTTCCCTACCCTCCCATAATTTTTAACACATCAAGGAAAGTTTGTGCTGCTTGTATACTCACTCTTGAATGTGTGGCCTTCCATTGGATTGTGGCCTGTATAGGTAAGGCAACACTCATGAAGAAAATAGGCTCTCCCTCTCTCAGATGCTATCAATTGCCTTAATTAGGGATAAAAGTTTGAGTCTACCTCTTTTCTACATGTTAAGATCTTTTTTCTGTCTTGAGATTATGAAGATATTATCCATGTTATCACAACTGGTTTGAGTTCATATGTGCAACTAACTGCCTTGCCATGTCCAAAAAATATTGTTTTCTTGTACTCATCCACCACTTATGGATCTTACAATATTTTTACCACTTCTACCATACTGAACTCTGAACCTTTAGAAGATAATATGTACTATGAAGATAACTTACTTAGGGTTGAACAATCTACAGTCTCTTTTTCTCTTCACTTTGACCTGTTGTGGGTCTCTGTGTTAACTGCCATAAATCTCAAAAAGAAATGTTTCTGATGAGGGCAAAGAGATCACTATTGGTGAATAATACGTCACTAGGCATCATGTTAATTCTATGATAATTTAATGGAATCATAGTAGATCTTCTGTAGGGCCTATGACCTGTCTAGCCACAATTTTATGCCCTAACAACAGTGCCTGGTATGGATTTCAACTTATGGTGTGAGGCTTTAATCAGAAAGTGGTTGGTTGCTCCCATGACCTCTGTGCCAGTACTGTACCAGTGGGTATGCCTTAAAAGGCCATTCAATACTGTAGCTTGCAGGGTTCACAGTTAGGTAAGACTAAGTATTACTTTAGTTCTCCAGCTGGGTACACAGCTAACATCATCTAACATTACAAAAGCTAGTCAGGAGGGATGAAGCTTCCTGGTGAGTACCAGCTTGATTTCTCCAAGTTTTATGACTCAAGTATCTGGTATCTTTTTTTAAAAGATTTATTTTATTTATTTATGGTTGTACAGATGGCCATGATCTATCATATGTGTGGCTGCTGGGAATTGAACTCAGAACCTCTGCCAGCTCACTCCAGCCCTGCTCGCTTCAGTGTAATTCATTATGGGTGGTTGTGAGCCAACATGTGGTTGCTGGGATCCGAACTCAGGACCTTCGGAAGAACAGTCAGTCAGTGCTCTTACTTGCTGAGCCATCTCGCCACCCCAAGTATCTGGTATCTTTACAAGAAAATCTTACAACCAAATTATTCACAATAACTAAAAGCATTGCCAATAGCCAGTACTGGTTTTTAGTGTCTATGGGACTCCACTGGCCAACATGTCCTAAAGAGTGAACTCATTCCTGGTACTGGGCTTTTTATTTGTTAACCTGTGCTAACTAGTCCCATTATTGCCCCATTACATAAAGAGTTTAAATAAAGCTATGTCTTGTTTTTGAGGGAATGCAAAGGTCATCTCCTAGCACACCCAGATTACTTCTAAGTTCAACAAATGCAATCTTGTTAAACACTCAGGAGTATTAGCTCAGAGGTCTGTATTCCTGAACCATTAAACACAAATACCAAGGACATAAACTATCAAGTTTCAATAGTCTATGAATTGATCTATTTTAAAAATAGACACTGGAAGCTAGGACAAAGTAAAGCTAGGATGCACTACCTAAGAAATATAACTTTAATGAAATGTAACATACTAATAGCAGTCCTTATAGCTATATGAAGAGTTAAAATATCTGTGTTCCTATTATGCTTCAGACACTACTATAAATACTGGGCAAACTGTGTACAAAGGCTAAATAATTTATTTCTTACAACAAGGTTATGAAGCTGATGTTATAATCTTCATTTAACAGAGGAAAACACTGAAGTCCAGATATAAAGGGAATAATTTGCCCAAGGTCATAAACCAAATTGCAATATTAACTATAGGTCAAACCCCAGCATTCTGACTTCAGATTCCACACATTCAAATGGTATATCTAGAAATATTCTCAGTACCCTGAGATCAATTGAAGAGACTAGTACTGAATATTGGGTCATAGCTACAGAGTAAAAAGGTGCTGGGAAAGTAGCTATCTTTTGAATAGATAAGTAAAGAATTAATTGAAGGTAGTCACATACTACAGGACGCAGACATAATGGTATAATACTATACTCGTAGAGGTGAAAATTGTTGCTTCTTCTTAGATAATTTAGAAAGTACATCAAGGTGAGGACTTCAGTAATACACATGAAGTTTGAAGTAAGCCACTATTAAGGTTTTTTTCTCTATGATTCCAAATCTCTCAGTGTTAATAAGTATACTTAGTTCTATGAAGTAACTGCTACTAAGTATACAGACTATGTTGTTCCTTGTTGTTTTCATGATACTATATATGATAAGCCATATTTTATCTGTAAATTGTATATAAAATTATTGTAAGGATACAATTTGAAACTATAAAAGCACTTCCATACTTATTAGGATGGCTGCTATCCATAAAACAGGAAACCTCAGATGATAAAGGGGATATGGCAAAGTTGAAATTTCTATTTTGGCAATGAAAATGTATGAAATGGTGCAGTTCTTAAGTTTCTTAAAAACTTTTACAAAATGCAACTACATTAATTTGCAATCTCAGTCCTGTGAGTATGTAGCCACAAGAAACAGAATGTCAAAGAGATATTTGCATATCCATGTTTATAGCTGCATTACTTACAATTGCTAAGAGGTAGAAGTGACCCAAATGTCTTCTGACCCATAAGTAAAATGTCTATCCACAAATACACTATTATTTGAAACTCAACAAGAAGGAAATTCTGTCATATAATACTGTATGGATCAACCTTAAGAACATTACACTAGGCAAATTTTGGAGCAAAATATAGAAGATTTCTGTTTCTATGGAGTCCTTAGGGTAGACAGATTCATAAAGACAGAAATCACAATGGTGATTTCTAGGAAATATTGGTAGGGCAAAATGAATATTATTGCTTAGTGGATTTCAGTTTTGCAAGATGGGAATGTTCTGCAGATTGGCTGTGTAACAAGACAACACTATAACACTATAAACTTAGAATAGTTAAAATGCTAAATTTTTAATACCCATTTTATACCACATTTTTAAAAGCATAAACATAACTACTGATACTATACTACAATCCTAACCAAACACAGACTCATAATGTTTGCAATAATCCCACCAGTATTAGTGGATCCTGCTGGATCTTTCTTTGTTCAGACTAATGCTACTAAATGTTGATTTATAAACAAAGCATGGAGTGACAATAAGATAAACCTGGAAGTCACATATAAATCGCATTTTGACCTTTTTGTATTTATAGAAGACTTTCTCTCCAATTAACATATTATTAGTGACATGACATACCAACTGCTTAGTTGGGAAGGCAACAGCCACAGCACAATGATCAATGTGCTTAATATCCACATGATATACTGTGAGAACTAGAAGTCATCAGAGTTTGGTAGCAGGAACTTAACCTGGAAGCTATTGTACTTCCATTAAAGTTGAAAAGAAGAACCTATGGTATGCATGTCAAATGGTCAATTCCCACTGAAAGGCAGAGAATAGCCTCTTAGGGTAAAACTGGAATGCCCCTGTGCTTATGAACAGCAAGATTTATTTTCTAAGGAGGACTGCTCAAAAGTTCTTTGGGATTGAATGGATCCCCAGGAGGTTTGTGCACTTCATAAAGGTAGGCTTTATCTAACTCTTCTACTGGATACATCTGTCAATGGGATTAGATTCTAAGAAACCTCTGTCTGAGCCTTGTCCTTAGGAAACATGTAGTGCCACTGAGAAAGACAGTAATATGTGGAGGCTGGGGAATCTAGGTGTCCAGAAACCCAGGCTTCAAATCCCCAGTATTCTAATTAGTGATAATGTGATTTCAAAATAATTAATCTTCCTACTACTATCTCCTAATAAACAGAATAAGAATAATATTGGGCTCATGGTATTCTTGTGAAGAAGCAAGGAGATGATGTGTGTAAAGCACAAATAGAAGCCCATAGAATTAACTCCATAGTATATCTTTGCTATTGTTATCTAAATATGCTGTTCATTAATGAATACATCCAATATTTTATGAAAATGTCATTGCTATATTTGAACATAGTTCAACCAGTACAATAAGCTTCTGGGGACACAAGAGGCCATAACACTATTTGAGCACAGGAATACTGCTCAAACTACACTATAGTTTTCCTACTACCCATACTGCCAGCCACTTTGAAGCTTTCAATAAATATGGATAGCAGCAGATGTTAAAAAAAAGTACTTTCAAAACCCAGATTTCTTTTGCATCATCTGCATGATACAGAGAATGCTTCTTCCTTAAGGAATTAGTGTTCTCTCCACACCAGTTGGATTACTAGACTGAAAACCTACAAAGGCAACACATGGGCAACCAGTAGACCCACTAGACCCACTAGCTAACATAGGCTCCAAGTTGCTCCTAAAAGGAACCTAATCTTAATTACTATTTATTTCTTAATTGTGTCTAATAATTTAAACTAACACCTCATTTAAAATATTTGTCACTTTCCTTCTAGTCTGCGCCAGTTTAGGTTGGGTACAAACTGCAGCTAGTCACAAAACACTCAGAGGAAGCTCCATGCCTCTACAGGACCAAGTGCCTCCCCTCCCATTAATGCCAGATAAGACAGTCATCTGCTACATATGTAGCAGAAGCCATGGACTGGCCCAAGTATACTCTGGTTGGTGGGACATTCTAACATTATTACAGGCTTCAGATCATTTTCATTTTTCTCCTCTGTTTCTTGTTTGGACTAAACCTTGGTTTCCCTCAGTGTCAGGAGCCATTTGCCAGCTTCTCTGAAGCGGGGGGGGGGGGGGGAAGGGAGGAAGGGAAGGAGGGAAGGAATGAGGAAGGGAGGGAGGGGCCTGTCTGTCAGGCAGAGTCAAGGCAGATCAGGGTCTGTTGGCAAACTGCCCAGCCTGCTGAGGCATGGAATGATAAGAGGAAGTACCCTTGAGGCTCAAGGTGAGGGGCTGAAAATTCCACCGACCCTGGTGGAAGAAATACAGGATTTTTTTGGATGGGAACAAATGTCTTATGTGTATATTTCATCAAATTGTTTCCTTTAGCTTGTGGCTTCCCATAATACTGAAGTATAAGAAGACAATGAGAAATATACTCACTGCTGCTGAGGTAATGACCTGCAGCCCACCCATTATCTGTCTCTTGGATCTTTTTTTCTATCTTTCCCATAATCATCTTCACTCCCCCCTCAGAGGACTATTCAATTTTGTACTAGCCAGACCAGTATACCTTAGCCCATACAGTTTATTTGGAGAAATAATATGGCTTCACACCAGCCTCCCCCATATCAGGATAATTTGAGTGTTCAAATGATTGCTATGGTTTTGAATGTTTTTCCAAAACTGATCTTGAATTTTAATTGTTATTGTAACATTAGTAAGTGAAATCTTTTAGAAGTCATTAGGCTATAGATATTCTCCATATCTACAAATAAACAAATAAAATGATTAATAAAAAGAAAGTCTGGAGTATGTTTGTGAATGAAGAATGAATGAGTGAATAAAACATGTTAATTTTTCAACAAGTATTTATGTCAAATAATAGAACATATTATTAATAAAGAGCACATAGATAACATGAGATATTTCATTTTACAGGACCCAGAGCACAGAACACAAAGAAAACATTCTGGGTTTCCAAGCCTGCACAGTGCAATAGAAGTGGGAAAGGAATTAAGAACTCAGGGGAAAAAAAAACTTTCAGCAATTAAGTAGTGTACACACAGGATACTGAAACTGGAAGGTGAATCTTGTCCATTAAATCAGAAGAGACCCTTGTTTACTCTTTCTTCCCCTTGCTCTATTATTGAACATAGAGCTAAGAAACGGCTGCAGCCTCCTCAGAGCTGTATATGAAGCACAAACACATTAAAACACTCTTGCTTCCATAGACAACTCAACCTAGTCCTGTCCAATTACCTTCAGATGATCTGGGCAATGAAGATTTGTCATCCTTAATCTAGTGCTTTATTCTGATTGCCAGTAAAAAGCTTCGAATCTTGGTTTCGGTAAACATCTTCTCTCTAATCTGTAAGCTATTTATCAAATATGAATGCATTTTTTTTTGAAATGAGTAACTCATTTCCCTGGTGTTTTTGTTCCAAAAATAATTGGAAGTGACAATACAAAGAATTACACATAGAGTTGAATCATCATAAAATAAATATCAAGTTGAAACTGCCTTCAGAGGCTTGCTGTCTTCTGCAGCTTCCTCTACTATGAGGCCTGGATATTTCCATAGGCAGATCTGTGTTCTATTATTGATTAGCTTTTAGACTCTTGCTACATATTAGATTAGGATGTCTCAGTGACTAAAGAATGAATAGTCCAACTACACCACATATAAACATCTTAACAATAGAGTTTCTAACATGCTTTTCTTCAGAAAAAGGAAATGTCACTTAAGTAATATTTCAGAAAATGACACTAATTGCATATTATAGATGACCTCTTGTCTATTTTCCCTTTAGAATGGTGGAGCACATGTGTGCATGCAGGCATATGCATATGTGTACCTGTGTCTATCAGCTATTTGGGACAGCAGCTTAAAATTAAGAAATTGCTTGAATATGTACCCACAATTTCATACACTATAATACTTAACCCTCACACTTACAGTTTTTCTATTTAAAGGTGAGGCCATTCATGCATCACTGGATGAATGGTCCATGCTGGTAGAAGCTTTATTGTTAAAATTCAGCTCTTTTGGGCATGCTTGTTTTATCTTGCCATGTGATCCCTTCTCTGTCATGTTGTGATATACCAAGAAACAGATCTTTCTACAAAAATATTGCTGATACCTTACTCTTGGGCATTGTACTCTTCAGAATCTTGAATCTCTGTGGATTATTCCATCTACAGTTTTCTGTTAGAGCCATTGAAAATAAGCTAGAATATATGCAATTACAGGGAAGGATAATCTAGGATAATTGTTCCATCTGAAGATCCTTAACTCTAATTTTATTTGCAAGGTTCATTGAGCTAAAACACACTACACACACAGTCATATTATTCACAGGTAACATTTACAGGTTCTAGAGAAGAGGCAGTTGTTTTGTCTTCCACAGAACTCAATCTTTTATTTATTTATTTTTTTCTCTTTTGGTTACTGCCATTTAGCAAAAGTAGGAACTTTCTTTTTTCATTGGATAGAATAATAGTGAGAATATTGAGACTGAAGATCTATGCATGACAATCATGGTAAGCACTAAGATGTTCATAGTCTAAGGCCTAACAGCAAGAGGAAATGCTCGTCCAGTCAACTCCGGTTGATTGACTCATTCGGGCTCTTGGTGTTGGGATCCCTCACATGACCAGATTACTTAGTATCTTTTCCTTCTTAAAATTAGAAATTATTTCTACAAGGGTGGACATTTTAAACTTCCATAAAATTGTGTTTTTATAATTACAGATTGTCCCAAAATACATGAAGTATGTATGCACTTACCATAAAAAAATTTACTTTTGCCAAATTAGCATATGACATGATTTGCCTTTACTTAATAAATATCCTTTTCCATTTGAATGCCTACTAAATAGTGATATAATTGTACAAAGTGAAGACAATACAAAATTCATCTGAGATATATAATCACCTTTTAAGACAAATTATGTGGCTTTTTCATTGAGTCATGATTTTATGGCAGCAAAAGCAAATGGAGGTGCCTGAACAGCTCAATTGGTTTTTTTCAGTATAGAAAGGTAAAGTATTTGTGTTTTCCATGAAAAGGTATTTAAGTAATCAAATATTTTACAATGCAAATTGGCTTATAATATGGGTGCAGTAATTCCCAGTTCCATTTGGTTTGGTAGTTGATGTAGAAGCCACAAATCACATAGACAAACCCAGACTGCTAAGTCCACAGGCCTAGCAATGGCTTGGAATTTTAGGCAGTTTAGATTGGATAAAAATTCAGCCTGAACAAAAACCCTCCACAATTCCCTTTCCTTTTTGTTTCCTGTATAATTAAAGAAAATACTGACTTATCTGTTTTCTGGATAATTAGAGGCTTATAGATCTCAGGCTGTCTAAGTTCCAATAAGATCACCTGAAAATAAAAAATAAAAACAATAATAATAAAGAAATCAGCTGTTGGCTTTTTTCCAAATAACTGACTGAAATAATTTTCTCTCCCATCTACTGCCCATTTTGAATTAGGGAAAAAATATGAATATACTGAACTTTTCTACTACATTTACTCTCAAACTACAGAAGATGTTGACCAGGATGTTCTTGAATTTCTGTTATTAGTTCTTCTAAGCACCTAGTTAGCTCCCAGATGCAAACTGAAGTTTCAACGAATATTCTGTCCTGGGTCCCTAATACATAAAAATCTGCAGCCAAGAAGTATGACTTCACATTATTCTCTATCTTTTTGTCACGTCACCTGCCAGTATGTCATCATGTCCCACTCTTCATTCTGACCATTTACTTGGTAGTGTCAGTTTTTTCACTTGCAATTAGAAGGTATCTACAGTAAGCCTGTAGGAAATATGAGCAAGGATGGCAATAGGGTTGTGATAAGTGATGACTCTATTAAGTTTCTGGAAGGGAAGATGAAAGAGAAAGATAATACTTGGAAGACATTTGCCTAAGAAAAGCTTGGCTTCACCCTTTTCCATCCTTTATCCTGTGGCAACTCAGGTAAGGGCTTAGAAAGGGGGTCACAGAGGTGAAGAATCAATCACTCTGTTGTTCACGCAATGGCCACAGGTAGTGGAGAAAGGCCACAGGGCTGAAAGGCCAGGTGGTGGTGGTGGTTTGCTTGTTTTCTTCCTGGAGAAAAATTACAAGCTCTACATGAGTAAGTATATGGAAACAGAAACAGAATCTTCATTTCTATTGTCCAACATGCAAAGAATGGCTTTTCTGCTTCCTTTAACTCAGAAATGAGTAAAACAGTGGTTATAGACTTAGAAAAATATGTTTGTAATTCTTAGTTTCTTCTGTACAAACTTCAACATTATTGAACTAATCATTTTAAATCTCCAAAACCTTTGTTGTCTTCTCTCATATCAGCAATGTTCAAATGGATAAAACAGATTTGCAACAGCTATATCTGTGGAGTGCTTTTTGAAATTTAGTTTTATGCAAAATTTATTAAGACATGTCTTTTGTTTGATTGGTTGTTTTGGGTTTTTGAGATCAGATCTTGCTACATAGACCATGATGACTTCAAACTCACTATAGAGGTCGTGCTAGCCTACATATTCATGTGGATGCTACCTCCTTCTTCGTGTGAGCCACCAGGCCTATCTTCTTAAATTTTTTATTCATTCTCTCTCTCTCTCTCTCTCTCTCTCTCTCTCTCTCTCTTTCTCTCTCTCCTCTTTCTCTTTCTGTACAAACTCTTCTTTTGGCTTAAAAATGAAAATTAGTTTTCTTTCAATGAGTATTGTAAATGGGACAGAGGTAGCAGGATCATGCATGCACAGATTAATCTAACCAGGATCTCTATATATGGGATGGCATATCTGAGGTGTTTTATTTAGTTGGATATGTCTAATGATCACAGAATTCACTTCTAAACCATTCAGCTCAATGTTGTCCTTTGCATCTTTAAGCAAGTTCAGCAAAAAATTCAAGCTGCCTTTACACTACTAACCTTGTGTCCAATCTGTTATTTTATCTACCAAGTCCATCAGTATATCCTCAGCATGTTTCACAGTGCTACTTTTAGGTAGCAGGTAGGGTTTCAGAGTAGCATAACATTAATGGAGTAGACAGTTCTAGGAGTGTTACTTTAAACACGAAGATCTGAACTTCTCAATTTATATGAGCTTGTGAGATGTTCTGCGTTACTAGAATAGTGACCATTTTACAGGCCACTCCAGGCCATTTAGAGTAAGAACTATTTTTGTATTTTATAATAAAATTGTTATTTAAGGAGAGGTTTAGACTTTTAGAAAAAAATATATAGTAAAAATAATACTCGTGCACTTCACAAAAAATGTCCCCTACGATTAATATGCTATACTAATGTAACACGATTCTCACAATGAATGAGTTAGTATCAATACACTGTTATCATTTAAGTGCAGACTTTTTCCATTTCCTTAGTTTTCCTCTAATTAGCAAGTCTGCATCCAGTCCTCATGTCTTAGGTTCTTCTTGGCTTTGAGAGAACTAACTCTCTTGGAACCGTTTTGGCAGTTTTGAGAAGTAATTCAGAAAGTTTGTTAAATGACCCTCGACTAGAATTTGTCTAATATTTTTTTTCTTATAATCAGATTGGACTTACAGGTTTTTCGAGAAAGAAGACCACAGAGGAAAAAGTTCAGTTTTCTTTCTACCCTATCAGTGGAACCTGCTCTCAGAATGATTGGTAGCTGTTCCTGTTCACCTCAACTCCCTGGCTGAGGCAGTGTTTGTCAGGTTTCCCCACCATAACAAAACTCATTCTTCCATTATCCTCATCACCACAACACATATTCTATGTAAGAAAGACATTTCTAAAAAGCAGCATTAATGAGGTGGGAGTCAAAGTTTTAGTTACTTGAGCAGGTAATATTTGCATAAATTATTCTAATTTCATATATAATATTCTTTTGCATTTATTTACACTTCCAACTGTTTATTTGCATTATCATGGATTTTAGGATTTTTTTTTTTTGCTTGAGTTCTAGCCTAATATTATTTTACACATTTTATTAATCAATTTGTTTCAGTCTTGCCACTGTTCAGGTAACATTGATATGTATTCTTCCTTTGGTTTTCTTATCACTTTATTCTTTTCTGCACTTAGATGATGCTTTATGCTCATGTTTATATTTCCTTCTCCAGAACAGTAATCCACTATTTTGCTAAGTATCTCAAATTTCTTTCACTTGAAAACAGCACCCAAAAGCATGTCCTGGGTAGCCTATGCTGTTATGAACCCTATGCTGTTATGAACCCTATGCTGTTATGAACCCTATGCTGT
>JADRCD010103325.1:2211-13932 GCA_019843815.1 Montemys delectorum | reverse complement strand
ACACACACACACACACACACACACACACACACACACACACACACACTTTAAGAGTGCTTCTGAAAATTTAATGGTTGTAACTACTAGATTTACCTATATTGGGGATCCCTTAGCCTCTATATAGAAAAATGCTCCCTTTGGCTCTCTAGATAACTTGGGTCTTAATTGGAGTCTTGCGGTGTCTGGCCACATAAGATAAAGCAATCTCACAGGAATTACATGTCAAAAGAGAATGGGATTAAAAACTTAGTCTCTTTCTAAGATTCCTAAACATAATTACTAAATGTATGTTCGAATATTTTTTTATTTAAAAGAATCACTGCATACTAAAATTATTATTGGTATGCCTATTTTAAAATATGTGGACACCTTAAGGTTGGCTTTGGACTTAACTTGGAACAGTTGCCTGATTTGTTTATTTTCTTCCTTTTAAAATAAACTTGGTGATTCAAGATTTTTATCTCAATTCGTCTTAATGGAAATGTACATATTCAAGTGTTTACTCTGGGATCCAGTTCTTTGAAACGTTATTTTTGGAATTCAAGACTAAGAGGAAGACCAAGCCAAACCAAATTGATTTACAGAAAATGTTTTGAAAAGATGGCTCGCTGCCCTTCCTGAGGTCTAGAGCCCAGTTACAACTAGTACGTCAACACTCAATCTCTCTGGCTTTCACAGCCACCCACCCCAATTAACATAAAGTTAATTAAAGAATTAATTAAACAAATAGGTTCATGGGTCTGGAGAAATGATTAAGTGGTTAAGATCATGTAGTATTCTCGTATAGGACCTGAGCTTGTTTGGGGTGGCTGGCAAACATCTGTAACTCCAAAGATCTAATGCCCTATGTCTCCATGGGCATCCAAACTCACATGTATATACCTCTACCAACACATACATATAATTAAAAATAACTCAATAAGAGGTTTATAATAAAAACAAGTAATCTTAATTTCTTTTATTCTGATATAAATATATTTTGCATTTAATAATCTGTTCAAAGGCCTGACCAATCTTTACTGCCTTACTGTAAAAATTTAGGTATTCTTAATTTCTTAAAAAATCTGCAGGGGAGTGGTGGCGCATGCCTTTAATCCCAACACTTGGGAGGCAGAGGCAGGAGGATTTCTGAGTTTGAGGCCAGCCTGGTCTACAGAGTGAGTTCCAGGATAGCCAGGGCTATACAGAGAAACCCTGTCTTGAAAAACAAACAAACGAACAAACAAAAACTATTAAGATGGGGGCTTGACGTTTGGCTCCGTGGCTAAGAGTGCCCGAGGCTTTTCCAAAGGGTCTAGCACTCACTGGTAGCTCACAGCAGCTGGTGACACAAACTTCAGGGTGTCCAGCATAGTCTTCTTTTGGCACCAACACACATATGGCAGACACATATACACAGGTACACAGAAGGTAATGTTTAAGAAGAAAAAAGTATTCTTTTTTCTTAAAATAGATGCTTGCAAGAAAGATGGCTAAGTGGGCAGAGTGCTTGCTGTGTAAACCTGACAACCTAGGTTTGATCCCCAGGTCCACAGTAGAAAGGAACCACCCCTCAAAACTGTCCTTTGCCCTCAGACATGTACTGTGGCACATGTCTCTCACACATACTTATAATTAAAAAACCTATTAAAATCTTACATATTTTAGTCTACTGTTTCATAAAACATTTAAATGCTTTGACTACAATAGTATGATTTCTGATCATTATACAAAAAGGTTAGAAAGTAAGCATTTAAAACAGTACAGTTTATTGAAAATATAAGTTGTTTTCTTACTATAAGGCAACATTTGTTCAATTTTATTTTATTTTATTTTTTTATTTTTTCAAGGCAGGGTTTCTCAACAGCCCTGGCTGTCCTGGAACTCACTCTGTAGACCAGGCTGGCCTTGAACTCAGAAATCCACCTGCCTCTGCCCCACAAGTGCTGGTATTAAAGGTATGTGCCACCACTGCCCAGTATTAAACTTTATAATAGAAGCTGTTGCAAAATTTTGTAATTGGCTACATGGATTTTGATAAGGATGCTCTTCTAAAAGAGATTCTAAAAGGAAAATTTAAGTGGCTAGAGAGATGGCTCATTGGTTAAGAATGTTTGCTGAGCAATCATGAGGATCAGAGTTCATTTCTCAGCACTCATGTAGCAAGCCAGAGGTCCTGCAAACATCTATAACTTCAGCTTCAGGGGATCTGACATGTTTATACATTCATGCATAAACACACACACACACACACACACACACACACACACACACACACACACACTGTCTCCCCCCTCCCAACCCCCTCTCTTTCCTGCGTCTACTGTGACAGGCTGCAGAGTGGAAGCTTTAACATGCTCTTTGAAGTTCATCTTTAAGTTCAGCCTCCTGTGGTTACAAAGCAGGCCTCAAAATGGCAGTATCTAATGTTGTAACATGAGGGCCCTAGCCCAATCCAGGCAGATTCTTGCTGGGTAAACAGGATTTTCTCAGCATTCCAGAAGCCTTGTAATTCTGGGTTCTGTCTGTCAGGGAAGAGGCTACTTCACTTCTCTGTACCTGACAACTGATGGGGGTAAAGTGCATCTAGTCCTAGAACACTCAGCACAAAGATCCCCACCCTGCTGACTATCATATAAAACTGATTGCCCTTAACTACTCACCCATCTTTCTAGCTTATCCCTTTGCTTCTTTCTGAAGATTTATTTTTATTTTTAATTACAGGTATGCAAGCATATCTATGAAGGTCTATATGTATTGAGTGTAGATACCCAAGAAGGTCAGAAAACAATGTTGAATATTCTGGAGCTGTAGTCACAGGTCTTGAGCCACACATGTTGGGCACTGGGGTCTGAACTTGGAGCTTCTTCAAGAGAAGTATGTACTCTTAACCACTTAGTCATATCTTAAGTTTCTTGATTTCTCCATAATATAGAACGTGTTGGGCCCATAGATTGGCCTCTGGCTGGGGAGCTCTGGTAACAGTATGTTGAAATAATTTATCATTTAAAATAAGTAAAAAGGGGGCTGGTGAGATGGCTCAGTGGGTAAGAGCACTGACTGCTCTTCTAAAGGTCCCGAGTTCGGATCCCAGCAACCACATGGTGGCTCACAACCATCTGTAATGAGATCTGATGCCCACTTCTAGTGCGTCTGAAGACAGCTACAGTGTATTACACTGGAGCGAGCAGGCCAGAGCAAGCAGAGGTCCAAAGTTCAATTCCCAGCAGCCTCATGATGGCTCACGGCCATCTGTACAGCTACAGTGTACTCATGTACATAAAATAAATCTTTAAAATAAGTAAAAAAACCCCACCCTTAAATAGTTTATCTAGGATTATTAAAAGCATTCTGCATGTTCTGGGTGAAATCATTGAGTCCCCCTAACGAGTCACTCAAAATGAGGTTCAGAGAGGTTAGATCCTGCCAAGATTTCCAAGTGTGTTTATCATAGAAAGCTTGAGCTGTTAGGCCCAGAGTCATTGAAGAAAGCTTAACACCACCATAGGCCTTACCTGATAATTTAGGCACTACAAATATAGTTCCATCGTCACCAATGCAGCTCACTATTGCCTCAAATGAACTTGTGTTAGGAACAGTTGGTGGTTTATAGCATCCAGTGGTTCTGCTTTCTGAAATGTTTTCCTTAGAATCAGGTACTTTGTGTTCATTGACTTTATCAGCAATTTTCTTGTTAGTATCAAAGTTATTTTTAAAGCACTTAGTAACTACCGAATCTTCTTGCTCCAGGGGTATTTCCAGAGACTTCTCAGGTGAATGGCTGTTACTTGACTTACTAACTCTGTAACACCCAAAAAAGAACATATCTAAATGGGAGCAAAGATAAAACTGTGCAGAAAACAATATGAAAAAAATCACTCAAATATGTGTTGACATTTAACGAAGACATTTGCTCTAGTCCAGGATGTACTTAAGCCTGCCATGCTAGACAGCTGCAGGAGGAAAGGAAAAGAGGAAAATGGCTTAGTGGGTCAAGATGGCAGCATACAACTTCTAGATCATCCTCTGGAGTGCAGACCATGCCTCCCCCTGCCAGCTCTGGTATCTACTGCTTTAGAAGAAACTAGAAACTAGAAACAACCTGCTTCAATATCTCTGACGATGTGCTGGATAGTTTTATATCAGCTTGACACAGCTAGAGTCATGAGAGGATGGAACCTCAACTAAGAAAATGCCTCCATAATATTCAGCTGTAGGGCATTTTCTTAATTAGTAATTGATGTGGGAGGACACAGACCATTGTTGGTGGTGCTATCTCTGGGTAGGAGGTCCTGGGCTCTATAAGAAAGCAGGCTGAACAAGCTATGGGAGCAGGCCAGTAAGCAGCTCTCCCATGGCCTCTTCGTCAGCTCCTGCCCTCAGGTCCCTTTCCTGCTTGAGTTCCATCATGATGGACTATGATGTGGAACAAGGAGAATAAACCCTTTCCTCCCCTACTTGTTTGGTCACTGTGTTTCATTGAAGCAACAGAAACCCTAAGACAAGGTGGTAACAGGATTTGTGGGATATTGCTGTGACAGACCTGATCTTGTTGTTTCGGGGAGGAATGTGAAAGAACTTTGTAACTTTATTTGTAACTTTTTGCAAGAAAAGCCATTGAGTGTTCAATATTTGGTGAGCCTTTCTATAGGAGCTTGTTAGATAAGAATGTTGAGGGCGATGCAGAAAACGGAGGCCTGGCTTGTGAAATTTCAGAGGGAAGTTTAATCGCTCTTTTGGGGCCATTTGTTAGTTTGAATTAAGGTTCTGTTGTTCTGATTAACAAGATACCAGACCTATTAGTGAAACCTTTGCTTTGCTGGGATACTCGATACTGGTCTGCTGATGCTGAGAAATTATCAGTGATTTAAATGAGTCCAGCAACCTGGAGGTGACATCTTCTGGGAAGTTTTTCCTGAGAGCACAATGAAGCTGTGTTCCAGAGGTGGTCAAGGTTGTATCTTACACTGGCAGCTGAACTTGGTAGTGTAAGAGTCATCCAGGTGGTACTGGTTTTGAAGGCATGAAGGGATCATGGGAGCAGCTGAGGCTTGGCACTGAGAGGCCATAGTGGTCACTGGTGAAGATGCAGCCTCAGGAGCAGCTGAAGGCTCAGGATCAAATTGACCAGAGAAGTTGAGGCTACACACCAAGGAGGAGGTTCAGGAGAGGCTACTGGTGAAAGTGGAGCCCTACTGCAGCAGAAGATGCCAGAAGTTTTGGAGATGCCAGCACCACAGCATGACCATGAAAAATGCAGTGATAGAACGGAGCTAGTTGGAGCCTAGAAGATATAAGCTGTGTGTGCTGCAGAGGGAGGAGCCAGAGAAGTGACCCAAGCCCTTTGAAGAAGTCAGAAGATTGTGAGTGAATTCCTGACATTGAATAGCTTGAGTTTAGCTTTGCTTTGATATGACTGTGACTACACCCTGGTTCTTCCCTCTTGGAGTATGAAAATATTTAATTTTGATTTTTATGGGAGCCTACAGCTGAGAGGCAAACATTCAAGAGAGATTTTGGATTTTTAAAGAGGCTGAATATTTTAAAGGAACTGAGCTTTCAATGTGTTTGAATTTGTTAAGATTTTTACAGCTATTTATGTTTTTAATGTGAGATCTTGGAGATGAGTAAGAAAGGAAAGGTTGTGTGTCAAGCTGACAAGAAGTCAGCTGTGCTAGACAGTTTTATCTTGACATAAACTAAAGTCATTCGAAAGGAGGGAACCTTAACTATGAAAATGCCTTTATAATTTCCAGCTATAGGGCATTTTCTTAATTAGTTAATTGATGTGAGCATGCCCAGTCCATTGTGAGTGGTGCTATCCCTAGAAGGATGGTCCTGGGTTCTAGAAACAAGCCAGGGAGAGCAAGCCAGTAAGCAGCATCCTTCATGGCCTCTTTATCAGCTCTGTTCCAGGTTCCTGTCCTGTTTGAATTATTTTCCTGAGTTCCTTCAGTGATGGACTGTGGTGTGAAAGCACAAGCTGAATAAACCCTTTCCTCCCCAACTTGCTTTTGTCATGTGATTCATTGAAGCAATAGAAACCCTAATTAAGACAAGCCCACACTTGAAACTGGCTCCCTGCCTTCCTGGGAGGAAAGTTTTAAAAGACATGTTCTCCTTGAATGCTCTCTGTGTGCTAGCGTTTGTGTTTTTTCTCTCCTCTTCCATGTCATCTAGGGCTGCTATTTCTTCTTTTATCACAAGTTAACTTTAATGTACAGCTATATCTTTTAGGCAATCTGCACCTACAGTCTCCACTTTATCTGTATCTATATATGTATCCATTCGTATCTATATCTACCTGTGTCTATACTTAGTTGTTCTTGAATATTCACGGCCTCAGACAGCTTCTTTAAGACCCACTGCTGCTCAAGAGGATGTGATTATCTTTGTCTTCAGCAGACCTGCCCCTAGAGCGCAGTCACTGCTTCTCCCGGGGAAAGTCCATCAGCCTTTACTTAAAACATGCATAGCCTTTCCAAAGCAAACAACTCCAGGATTAACATATAAAATGTTTCTGCTTTTCTTGGTAACTAGAAAATTTATGCTCCAAATTTGTTCAACAACTCCCATCCAGCTCTTGCTACAAATGATACTTGGAAATAACTCATTTTAATCAGTTGATAAAATAATTTGTTAATGTTATTATGATTATGACATTAAGATTATTCTGTAAATACTTGTTCTTATTTATTTTATGTGTGTATGTTTTGCCTACATGTATATCTATGCTTTCAGAGGCTAAAAGAGGGCATCTGATCTTCTGCAATTGGAGTTGGGGATGATTGTGAGATACTATGTGGGTTCTGGGAACTGAGCCCAGGTCCTCTTCAAGAGCAGCCTGTACCCTTAACTACTGAGCCATCTCTCCAGCCCAAGATTTAAACTCCCTTTTTCGTTTGTTTGTTTTTAAATCAATCTTGGGCTGAAGAGATGGCTCAGCAGTTAAGAGCACTGGCTGCTCTTGAAGAGGACCTGGGTTCAATTCCCAGAACCCCATGGTGGCTCACAACCATTTGTAATTCCAATTACAGAAGATTGGATACCCTCTTCTGGCCTCTGTGGGTGCCAGGCAAAACATCCATACACATAAAACGATAAAATAAAAATTAAAAACACCTCTAAAATATTGCTAAAAACATAAAGGAGTTTAAACTCATTAGTTTCCCTGACTCACACAAGAAACCAATAGGAAAAGTTAATATATATTTAATTATCAATTGCTTTTGTTTTTCCATGGTAGCACTGACAACCTGTGGCTTAAGAGACTGTTGAATCAAGATGGCTACTTGGGAATGTCTGAGGAGGAGGCCCTAAGAGAAAGAAAGACAGGAAATGGTCACATGCATTGGCCAGTATCCCCTTGAGCATGCAGAGTAAGCTAACCTGTTGCCCTTTCCTCCCTCTCCCTTCTCATTAAAGCCATCACTACCTATAGTTTAAAACACCCAATCGGAATGTCTGGAGTCACACACAGAAGACAAAGGAGCCAAAAGTGTATAAACGTCTCTCTCTTGTGATATTCAGGGCTTTATAATAAACGTTTGAATATTAGTCTGCTAGAATGTCAGGCAAAAGCAGCCTTAGCCTCCGTGTCGTGGGCTAGGAGCCCTGCACAGGAAAATGACTGTTTGGGTTTCATGTCTGAGCATCATACAAAAGATTCATTCTATAAATATTGACTTGCTCTTTTCTTAGAGGCTCTGATATTTTTTCTCCTGAAGATCTATCTTTCTGACACCTCAGTCTCATCTTCATCAGATCTAGGAATAAGCTCCTAGGCACTTGGGACATGAAACATACCACCACACACAAAGGCCAGTTATGTGGCTAACAAAATATTTTATAAGCTGAGGCGCCAAAAGGAAGCTACATCTCTGTTGGAACTTCAGCCACTGCACATGGTATTAAAAACTTCAACCATGGAGTTTGGAAAGTTAAGAATATGTTATAAACTCAAAGACAAAATTATCTTTGGGCTATTTTCAGCCTTTAAAGTAGTCAGGCTATTACTTTTCTCTATTTGTGGCTTAATATTCTTGTAACAGAAACCCCAAAATTAAATTAAATTAATTAAAGAAATTAACTTTGGTGGGGCAAGCTTTTAATCCTAGCACTCAGGAGGCAGTGGCAGATTTGAGACTTCAAGGCTAATCTGGCCTATATTGTGAGTTCCAGGCCACCTGGGGCTACACAGCAAGACTCTGTCTCAAAACAAACCCCACCACCTCCACCAAAAAACCTGAAATTAATCTGAGGTCATCTATTACCCACTAAATTTATTACCCACTAATGCCTTTCCATATAATCTATCTTAAATATAAAACAAGCCTTTCAGAGTTCTATTATTAATGTTTTCATTTACCTCATTCCTTCTTATCAACAAATTCTATTTTAAACTAATTTTAAAACTCTCCATCAACCTCTGGACCTATCCTTGTGATTATCCTTAAGTAGCTGTTTAGCCTTCTATTTGTAGGCTACTCTCTAGTTATCAACTGACTCAATTCATTCAGACAGTTCTTCAACAAAGACTTACACAGATGCCCTCTTCATGTATGAACCCAGACGCTAGCCTCTGATCCTGAAACTAGCATGTGAGTCTCCTCCCCTACTGTTTTTCCTTATAAAAATTCCTGTTTCTTTTTTCACATTAAAAAAAGGCTGAAAATGTTTGTTCACAAAACAAATGTGCTTTTTTTATCTCTGTCATGTTAGATAAACAACTGATGCTCACCCCTGAAACTGGCTTTGAGTTCCCCATTGTCCATGGGGAATGTTGTTAAAAGCAAGGACTCTTGGGGGATCTCTCCTCCATCCTTTTTCTCTTCCTCCCCTTCTTCACCTTCTCCTGCTATGATGTCCACAACGGCCATCTCTCCTCTTTCACCATAACCAAAGCTCCTTAACAACAACCACTCAAACAGCAAAGGCAAATCTACCCAGACCATCTGGAACCAGAGACAAATTGATCACTGCTCTTTACTTGGCTCTACAACATTATCTTCCAAAATTGTGGGTCTCCACCATCATGAATGTGATGCCATGTTACATGTGGAGAACTCTATATAAGGACAAGAAGGGGAATACACCTCTTTTGGGATCCCCTCCCATCTCTGCCTTTCTTCCATCTTATAAGTCATCCTCCCTGGGCTGCATTCATAACTCTAGCTATCCAAGACCCCAACAACATAGTTCTCTCTTGAGATTGCACACACATTCTTGAAAACCAGTATGTGATAAGCAGTTTTCAGCATGTAAGAGCTGACTGACATGAACAAAAAACAAGCACTCTATTTCTGAGGTGGCTCTACAGGAGTTAGACTACACATCATCTTTAAGAGCAAATATATGCAGCTCAGGTCTGAAAACACCCACAGAAGCAATTCTGAAGCATCATCAGAAGTTAATGTCGATAAGTTATTTCAAAGTCTGTACCTTCTTTCTCTCAAAGCCAAACCTTTTTTAATCAAATATTTAGAAACATCAACACGTTCTCCTTTTTCATCTCGGCAGAAAATTTTCACAGGTAATGGCCACGTTGTGTTGTTTTCCTGAAGAGATTTATGAGATAAAAGTGAAATCTTATAAGCAATATTTTTCAAAGTAATTTCTTCTGGATTTTCTATGCAAGAAACGATCCCAGATAACATTATTTTGATATCTAAGTGTAGACGGGAAAAAGCATGGCAGAGAGTCAGTACTGACAGACATTGTAATCTTTTAAAATTGTTTCACTTGTCAGGCTTGTGTTTTGGGAATGAATTAGGAAGATCTTGCTACCAGGGTGAAATAGACACCCTGACAAGAACAAGACAAATTATAAAACTCTCACGTGACACCAAAATACACAATCAAGTTAACTGGAAAACAAAGTTCCCCCTTCCCCCTTGAGGTAAGAGGAAGCATCAGCAGTTAGCTGCTTTTCTGTCCCTTTAACTGTAAAGTTCCCAGTGTGTGCTTTACTCTGTGTGATCTACAGCACACAAAGGAAGCCACTGCTATTCTCTACCTCATATGAAACATTATGAAAGTGTAGAAGGTATACGTTAAAAGGGTAATATGGAAAGTGAGTTACATAAGAAATTCAATGAAGTAAAATGAATAGAAAAGTAGAACACTTTCTTATGAAAGACATGCTTCCCAAATGCACATCCACAAACATGCGTATTTTATCAGTTCCTTTCAACTCTATGAGAAGCTTAGTTTTCTAAAGACTAGTAAGACAGTTTAGTTTATGTTATTTTTAACATAAAAATTTCAACTCAAGCATGTGATTTTAGAAATACTTTGCTTCAGCCACACAAATACTGTGGAACATCTGTTTACTCATTTACTTATTTTAGGTTTTCTGGGTGGGCAAGCTGACTGAACAGGTCAAGCTGTTTGCTGACACACCTGATCACCTGAGTTCAACACCCAGAACCCACAAAGGTAAAAGGAGAACCAACTACTGTAAGTTGTACTTTGATCTCTACACAAGCCATGATTTGTGTTCACACATTTGTGTCTCTTCATACACACACACACACACACATACACACACACACACACATGTAATGTATCATTTACTTATTTATAGCTATCTGTTTATTTATTTTTAACTAAGACAGAGTCTTACTATATAGCCCTGGCTGCTCTGCAACTTGCTGTGTAGGCCAGGGCTGTATCCTCCATCTCAGAGAGATCTCTCTGCCTTCCAAATGCTAGGATTAAAGTAATGCACAACATGCCTTGCTAGGCCTTTAACCCTTGATCTTCCTCCTATCTCCTGAGCTCTGGGATTATTACTATATGCTGACATGCCACAAAGTATCATATACAAGTATAATGCCTTGACATAAGACCGACATAGTTTGGAAATACATTCCAAATATTTTTGTTATTTTATTAACAAGAAAATAAACTTAGAATAGATGAAAAGTGCAATGAAATGATAAATATGAATTTGTTGTAACTGTTTACCCTGTATCTTAGGGTTACTGCCACGGGCAGGGAAGGGTTCTTTTGGTTTATGTTTTCAAATCATTGTTCATCATCAAAGGAAGTCAGGACAGGAACTCAAGCAGGGCGGGAACATAGAGGCAGGAGCTGATGCAGAGGCCATGGAAGAGTGCTGCTTCCTGCCTTACTCAAAATGGCTTGCTCAGCCTGCTTTCTTATTTTGAGCCCAGGGATGGTACCACCCACAATGGGTTTGCCTCTCCTCCCCCAGCAAGTCCTAATTTAAAAGATGTCCTTTTCTCAATTGAGGTTCCCACCACCTTTCAAATGACTCTAATTGTGTCAAGGTGACATAAACATATACAGCATGCCTGCTACCCACCTGTAAGATTATGGTTGCTATAGCTCCAGTGAGGTACAATGAGAGGCAGTCACAAGCTGTTGCTGTCCACTTGTCACTTCCACCCGTTGGCCTGAAGCAAAAGTAACAACTATTTTATTACAACAAGCACCACAGAGAATTGAAATATTGAGAAATAATGTTAATTGCATGCACAGCTTGGACCTTCTATAGTGAAAAACAAATGTGAACATGGACTTAGGCTATTTTCACAATTTTCTTCCCTATCTTCATAGCCTTTCTTTACCTGCTTTCTACTTGCCCCCCAAGACAGACAGACACATACACACATATGATATATATTATGCATGAATATGTAATATATTATCGTTTATCTCTAAAAATGTTAATCTCTAGCACAGCTGGGACCTTCTATAGTGAAAAACAAATGTGAA
>JADRCD010103322.1:0-15907 GCA_019843815.1 Montemys delectorum | reverse complement strand
AGGCCGAGCTCATGCACAGGCCACGGAGGGTGCTGCTCATTGGCTTGTTCTTCCTGAGTTGCTTAGCCTGCTCTGGTATAGAACCCAGGACCAGCAGCTCAGCGATGGAACTCTGGGCCCTCTTACATCAGTCACTAATTAAGAAAAGGTACTACACCTTGCTTATAGCCCTGTATTAAGGAGACATTTTCTTAATAGAGAGTCCTTGTTCCCAAATGACTCTTAGCCTGTGTCATACTGACATAAAACTGGCTAGTGTATGTCCTTAAACAGGGAGCATGCAAGACCTGGTGACACATACCTCTAACAGCACTTGGGAGGCTGAGCCAACAGGACTGCTTGAAGTTCAAGGCCAGTCTGGGCCTTAATGGGTATCAAGGCAGAAAGAGAAGGATGGAGGGAAGGCTGGAGGGAAGGCCGGAGGGAAGGCCGGAGGGAAGGCTGGAGGGAAGGATGGAGGGAAGGCTGGAGGGAAGGCTGGAGGGAAGGCTGGAGGGAAGGATGGAGGGAAGGCCGGAGGGAAGGATGGAGGGAAGGATGGAGGGAAGGCAACTGTCCCCCTAAACAGGAGCTACTTCCTGAAGGGTCAATTTGGTGACGAAGGAATCGCTCAAAAGGGAACTGAAAAGCAACTAAATGAGAAAGATGGGGAAATGGACCACGTAGCCACGATGCTCAACTATCACAGCGGTGGGGCGGAGTGTTGTAGCCTGGTGGGAGGGTGCCTGCCATAAGGATGGGAGCCTTCAGGAAAACCCACTATGCATAGTGACCTCTGGGTATACACAGCAGAGTTGACAAGGTGGCGACCTCAGCAGGGCAGGAATCAGGGCTTATTTTAATTTATTTGTATTTTAAGTTGGGCTGACAAGGTGGCCCAGTTGAGTTTAATCCCCAGAACTCACTGAAGTGGAAGGAGAGAACCAATTCCACAAAGCTGTGCTCAAACAGCACACATAAACAGTTTTTGTTGTTGTTTTGTTTTGGTTTGTTTTTTAAAAGTAACTCTGAAATGATGGGAAAGCCTACAAACATAATCGCTGGGTGTGCTTTCTTTTAAAACCCTCTGAGCATTCTGCCTTAAATTCTATTAATGCTACAACTGCCAGTAAGAGGTGGGTGCCAAGAAACACAGAGCAGGGGAGTGAGGGGAGACACCCGGAGCTAGGACAAGAACAGGCATGGAGAATGGAAGGCAGGACACGAGGTGCCCCCTGCTGGACTGATATGGAAAAGCATCCAGTGGGAGGACAGATGAGAGGCCGCCAGGGAAACTGCTTCCTCCACCCAACCCACTTACCTCTCCCACCGCATTCACCACTGGCAAGTGGCGCAGGCCCATGGTCCTGAACAGGTTGAAAACTTGAGAAACATGGGTGTTAGGAGAGACAGTAAATGGTGAAGGATTCATATACGGGGTGACATCCTGTAGCAAAAAATGAGGAATCACCCAGAGCCTGGGATAAACACAACAGCATATGGAACAACCCTGAGGAACACCCCTCCTCACCACAATCATTCGGGGATTCAGCAGTGTGAGGTCCAGGTCATGTATGTCCGGATAGCGCGGGTAGTCCTCAGCCATCTCAGCATATGAGAGACGTGGTTGGCTGGCACTCTGCAATTCCAACCAAGACAATGTCCTTGCAACAAACTGCAGCTGCTAGGAGGGTCACTCTGACAGTCCCCCTCCCCAGCTATGAGAGTATCTTCCAGTCATATGCCACCGGGGGCAGGGGGTGGCAGTACAGGAGCCATAGCAGATGCTGAGGAGGGAGACGGTCTGATACTAAACCAGTTCCAATGAGTAAGACTGCTAATAGGGCTTATGGGCTGAGCTGTGTCTCCCCCAAAACAGCCAACTTGTAAATCCTAGTACCTATCAGGTGCCCTTCCTGCAAAGAGGATTCTGCAGATTTACTGATAATGAGCTCATGCTAGATGAGGGGGCATAATTTCAGTATCAGGCATCCTCACAAGGTGGAGAGAGGGAGCAGAGTGAGCACTGTGTGAGAACAGACGTGATACTGAAGAGATATGACAACCAGCAAGGCCTGGAACTATTGGCAACTGTTGGAAGCCCTCCTAGCTCCTTCAGAGAGCTGGCCCATTCACTCTGGATCTTGTACTTAGTCTTGAACTATGGAAGGCTCTGTTTCAAGCTCCCAGCCGATGGCAATCTGGCACAGTGGCTACAGACAGTGTCACAGGAGTGTTGTCACCGTCCCTCAGATCTGCTGTGTGACAGGTCCGGGAGGCCAGTGCAAGGGCTCACAGGACAGCACAGTGGCTGCAAGTGCTGGCTGGGAATTGCTGAGCAGGCTCCTGCTCCCTAACTCCACTCTGTGCATCTCACCTGGCTCACAGCTGGCCCCACTGCCAGACAGCCCCAGAATCAACCAGCCCTGGCAGACCAGGCCAGGTACTTCAGGATCTAAGCTGTCTAATCACTCCAGTGTCCTTTCCCCTAAACTCCCCACCAGTCTCAACCCACTCCAACCAGGCTGGTCACCCACACTCCACCCAGGTCCCTGGGCCAGGGCAATTGCTCTTCTGCAGGCTTATCAGACCACAGAAGGGCTCAGGTGGCTACAATGGGAGAAACCTGCAGTTGCCAACATCAGCAGAGTCACTCCAGAAAGCAGGGCTCTTGTTCAGGCTCCTGCCAAAAGAGTGTGAGAGGTGTGGTCTTGGGTGCCATGGGGACACCCTAAAGCCAAATGGGAGAGAAAAGATGGCTACGGTGGAGCTGGCAGGGGGAGGGGCACTTCTTCTACTAACACATGCAGAACTCAAATCCCACAGTATTAAAGGTAGGCACGGCGGCTGATGCCTGGGATCCCAGCACATGAGTGCTATAGTAGGCACTCGTCCTCGGCTGCGCTGTGAGGTAAAGACTTGCTTGGGCTGCATAAGACCCTGTCTCAACAACAAAGAAAACAAAAAGAAAAACCCCTCGGGATATGAAAAGCTCACAGGCCAGCTGGCAGAAGACACTAGACAAAATGTGGCAGAGAATAAACAAGGGACAACTGGAGTCAGCTTGCCCTCACCTCCCTTATAACCCGGGGGCCTCACATACACAGCAAAAGGCACATGCGGCGAAGGACCCTACTCAGCAGCTGTGTACACAACACAAGCACGGAAGCACCTCTTCCGGAACAATAGGGTCTGTCCCTGTCACTATCCCACCTTCCAGAACACCAGGGCCCAAGACTTACGGACTGACTTTCTGAATAACACACTCCTCGGACAAGCAGGGTGACAAGCTGGGAGCGCAGGACGAGGCCGTGGAAGGTCAGCGGACGGAAACGCTCCTCCATGGTCCAGTCTTCACTCGGGGACTGGTCAGGGTATAGGTTGGGGTAGGGAGTGTATCTGTTACACAAAAACCAGACGCTGCCTCGTATCCCCTCAGCAGGGCCACTCTCGCATTTTCCTTGCCTCCCCGTAATCTCCAGCAGGCAAGGACTCCCTCACAGCCTGTGTGTACAGGGTGCTCTGCATGGAGGCTGTAGGCAGACAGTGTGAGGCCCTCACCTCCTCTCCAGCATCTGCTGTAGCAGGTCCTCCTTCTCTGCTGGCTCCTCAGAAGCCACATGCTCATCACACACATTGCGCAGCTCGCTGGAAGGGTAAGACTTCATGGACTGGCCCCGCTTGCGCTGCTCACCAGCACGGGTGAGGATACTGGACTTCTACGGATAGAGGGAGGGGCAATGACGGTCTTTACAAGGACCAAGATGGTGGTGCTGGGCTGGGCGGTGGTGGCGCACGCCTTTAATCCCAGCACTTGGGAGGCAGAGGCAGGCGGATTTCTGAGTTCAAGGCCAGCTTGCTCTACAGAGGTGAGTCCCAGGACAGCCAGGGCTATACAGAGAGACCCTGTCTCGAAAAACCAAGAAAAAAAAAAAAAGATGGTAGTGCTGGGCATACAGATCTCTAGTGCTGTGGTGGGGACAGTCATTCTTGTGGAGGTCTGTAAGCCACTCAGAGGTGCAGGTCAGTCAGTCCTTAGACTTGAATGTGAACCTGAGGCCTCACACAAAGGTAAATTTCTATCACTACACTACATTCCGTGAGCCTGCCCGGCCCAAGTGTGTGACTTGATCTCGATGGTCAGCTTGACTGGGGTTTAGTAACACTGAAGCAGTCTGGGTGCCTGTCTATTTTCACAGGACCAGATCCCAAGGGCTCTGACGTCAGACAGATGAAAAGAAGGAGCTAGGGGGTAGATGGAGACGGAGGTCCCTGCTGTATGTGCATACATGTGTGCTGTCCTCAGGGCTCCACCTTGCCCTGACCCCTTCCTGGTTGCTCTGCTCTCTCCCCTCCATGCTGCTGGATATTCTACTCTGTGTATGCTGGGTCCTGATGGACAGAGAGTTACCTCAGAAACAAGGACAAAAGAAGTCCTTCTTCTAAGTGGCTAATTTTTGTTGTTTTTTTCCCCTCTGTGTAGCAGGGCTGTCCGCCTCTGCCTCCTGAGTGCTGGGACTAAAGGCGAGCATCACCACCATCCGGCTTGGTTTGTCTAAGTGCACCAGCACTGCCCCCATTGTCTAAGTGCGGTTACACCACATATTTTGTCACAGTGATGTAAAGTTATCTGCTGCAACAAACCTCATGTTTTGGGGGGTTTTTTTGTTTTTGTTTTTTTTTGTTTTTTCAAGACAGGGTTTCTCTGTGTAGCCCTGGCTGTCCTGGAACTCACTCTATAGACCAGGCTAGCCTCAAACTCAGAAATTGCCTGCCTCTGCCTCCCAAGTGCTGGGATTAAAGGCGTGCGCCACCACCGCCCAGCAAACCTCATGTTTTTGCTGGCCTAAGACTTGACCTCCTCTCATCTGGGGAGGTGCACCTCAATTCTGCAGAGTGAAACAACCTTTCTCTTACATCCTGTCTTGGAGGGACTGTCAGGGTTTATTTGTTCTTCCCAAAGCCATCAAAGCCTACTTACTGGTGGCCACACAGTCTGTGTGAGGTGATGGACCTACCCTCCCTGGACTAAGAGTTGGGAGCTTCTTAAGACAAGGGCTCAGAGCTCACAGAGATTCTCCTGCTTGGGCCCCCACTTTCCTAAGCTGGCCAGAGTCCATTTGTGTCAGCAACTCTAGAACCCTCCCCGATGCTTGTATATGGTAAATAATTAATACCAAGTCTGCTGACTTTCCCAAAAGGACCCATCCACCCGTTTCCTGCTGCCCAGATGAACACACGTCCCCTAGACTGAGCCGGTCTGAGTGCAGCCCAGCTTCAGAGGCAGCATTACACAGCATGCGTGTTAGGCCAGGCGGCCCTGCCTGCCTCACCAGCCTCCCTTTTGGGCCATTTTCTTTACCTTGAACTTGATGTTGTTGCTTATGAGCTGGTTGCCCTTCATGAACTCCTTCTCGTTGCCCCGATTCTCTGTGACCACTGGGAAGGCATGGTGGACTGTAGTGCGCAGGATGCTCACCAGAGACTGGATACGAGTGTGTGGGTAGACATACGTCAAGTTGGGCTCCATGATGTCACTGGCTCTCAGCCTGCAGAGGGGGAAGCTGTAACAGCCTCAAAGACACCACTGCCATTGGGGACAGGCTGGGATGGGCAATGGTGCTCCTCATCTCCATCTGGATCACTGGAGCCTCTCTTCTGAACCATGCCCAGCAACTCCTCCAACTTCTACACTATGCCTGCTACCCTGTTCCTCACTTTATCATGATAGGGGCCACTGCTGCCTCTCCATGAACCCCACCTGCTTTCCCAAGGGTTGGCTAGCCACTCCTTGACATACCACATCACATGCTATGATCAATCACCACTAATCACTAGTTATCTGGAAGTTAAAGGACAATTTTGGAGCCCTTGTTTAGACCAGGATGGCAGGCCAGAGCCCGCAGATCAATTCTAGCCTTGCACACTTCTTCAAGTCTGTTTTCCTGCTATAGTAGCAAGGCTGTGGTGACAGGTTGCTGACCCTGCATTAACTCACAAGGCCGGCCTGATATCCAGATAGGAGGCTGGATACCTGTGAATGGTCCCAGCCAGGAGTGGTGCTAGACTGGCTGTGTGAGTAGGACGTTGTATGGCCAGGGCTGTGCATGTTCTCAGTGTGAACATCTAGCAAAGCAAGATTGAAGTAGTTCTCACAGCTGACCTGGCCAGCATGCTAAGAAGCCAAATAACCACACGCAGCCCTGCTTCCCTGCGCCCCACCATGTTACCCAGTCCTGGGGCCTGCTCTCCAGATCTCTAGCCAACTCAAGCTGCTCAACATCCCTAAACACACAGGGACACAGTGACCTAGTGTTCCCCACCACAGGCCCTGCAGACCCTGCAGCTTAGAAACTGGTGCAAAGACATGGGAAGAGGCCAGCTTCTTACTTGTCCATTTCCACCTCTGTCTCCCACTCCAGAAGAGGCACACCTCTCAGCCCGATGTGGATGTCATAAATGCCCTTATTGAAAAAGTCTCCCGTCCACTTGGCCACCTGGAACATAAAGCAGAGATCTGAAGACAGCCCTTGAAGGGAGCCTGGCCCTCAGCTGGCCGGCAACCAGAGGGACACACTCACCATCAAAGTGATCATGATAGGAAGCCCATAGGTGATCTCATTTGTAGACTCGATCAGGATGACAGTGAGGCTGATGGTCATTCTTACAACCCCACCCAAGAAAGCTGCCGCACCAATCAGGGCAAAGGTCCCAGAATAGAGGTGACCCAGTCCAATGTAGCTGGTGAAGAGAGAAACAGAGCCAGGTTCAGACTCACAATGGTAGTATGGGCTCACAAACTTGTAAACATGTGGGCACATGTGTACTCATTAAATCCACACTACCTTTTCAGGACATTGGCAACTAAACGTCCAAAAGCTGCTCCACACAGCAGGGAAGGCACGAAGAGGCCACTGGGGACAGAAGTGCCAAAAGTCCAGCATGCGAGCAGGAAATAGAGGATGAAGAATAAGGCCAGGGTGATGGGGCTGAAAGTCCCTGCAGGGTGAGAAGAGACCTGAGTCACACCAGCAGATGCTTGCACAGGCTCAGAAAACTGTGTTGGGTCCTCCAGGGTAGCTTTTGCACACCAGCCCAGTCACCTCTCAACACTGGAGGCAGAAACTCGAACCTCTGGCATGGGACACCATTGCAGGGAGATGCCCTAGTGGGAGCTGGCATCAACTCCTGGGGTGTGCAGCACAGACACTCACCATCCTGATGGAAGAGCTGTAGGATGGCAGACTCCTGGGAGTTGAAGAAGAGTGTGGCCATGTCATTGTAGGTATCATTGGGACAGAAAAAAGTCTTGATAGTTGAATTCACATCTTCTGATGTGACCTGAAGGAGGAGGATCACAAAGTCAATACAAAGGCACCTGACTGGGACATACAGGCCTTCGGTGCTGTCTCCTAAGAGGTCAAGTGTCTGGCTGGACAGCATTCCCTGTGGGAGGAGGAAGCAGGTACACATCTGCTATGGGCCCTAGATGGCAGCTGAGTGATGCTGGCTCCTACACTATGAATGTGGAGTGAAACAATATTGGTGCGGGTGAAGGCATTTGCTTATTCACTTTTTATTTTTTTTTTTTAAAGAATTATTTATTTATATATATGAGTACACTGTATCTTCAGACACACCAGAAGAGGGCATCAGATCCCAGATCCCATTACAGATGGTTGTGAGTTAGCACGTGGTTGATGGCAATTGAAGTCAGGATCTCTGGAAGAACAGTCAGTGCTCTTTTTTTTTTTTTTTTAGATTTATTTATTATTATATCTAAGTACACTGTAGCTGTCTTCAGACACTCCAGAAGAGGGCATTAGATCTTATTACAGATGGTTGTGAGCCACCATGTGGTTGCTGGGATTTGAACTCAAGACCTTCGGAAGAGCAGTCAGTGCTCTTAACCACTGAGCCATCTCTCCAGCCCGCTTATTCACTTTTTAAAAAGTATTTGCGTATGCCTGTGTGAGTAGGCACACAACTACGATAGAATGAATGCCAAGGTCACATGACATTGAGCAGGGTGACTCTCACCCATCACCACACATGCCAGACTAGCTGGCCCTGCAAACTGCCCTCCTCTACCTCCCATCTTGCCATAGTAGCACTGGGATTTCAGACGTGAGCTGCCACGGTCAGCTTTGTAAGGGTCCTAGGGACCTGACTCAGGTCTCCGTCCTTGTCTGCGCCACCTCCTCAGCCCTCACTCGCACTCCTCACTGAGCACGACTACATCAGGATTCACTGTGGACTTCCCTTCTTGCTGCAGACTCTGAAGTAACACTGCTAAGAGCTCAGAGTGAGAGCCCCAAGGACTATGGGATGAAAATGCAGATTAGAGATAGCTGAAACCCTAACTTTGGTTGCAAATGAAACCAAGCAACCAACCTTTATTCTGGATTTTCTACAAAAGAAATCAACCTTAATATAAGGCCCAATAGCAATACCATGCTCTGGGCCACTTTCCTTCCAATCCCACTAGGAGAACACAAGCCAAAGAAGAAAGGTCTCTTTACATTCTTGCCACCCCGTGTGAGCATGGGATCCCATGCCACCTGATCTGTGGGTAGAAGCAGGGCATCTGCAGAGGGATGGTTCTGGATTTCTGGCTGGTGTTGTGCAGTGGCTGAGCTTTACTGCACTATGACTATTTCTGTGACTATGGACAGTAAAGAAGTGGAAAGCGCCTCCTGTTGGCAGAGAGGTGTGAGTGCAGGGGAACAGTGGACAAACTGTAGGCTATAGCTCAATAACTGACATATGCAGGGTTTCCCAGAACACATCTGGAGGAAAGCTCATCCCGCAGTGTCTGGGAAAGGTCTTGAGACCAGCTACACTGCTGAGAGACCTGAGAGACCACCTGTCTGCCGGCAGGGAACAGACTACAAATTCAGACGGCTTCACCACTAACTCTGCACTCTCTGGGAAGTGCACTCTCTGGGAAGAATTTTTACTTTGGAAACTCTGGTATAGTACCTTCCCCTTCATGCTACATGTTACCCACTAAGGGGTCTTGGAGAAGCCTCCACTTTGCTTCTGTTTTCTTTCCTGAAAAATAGGAACACTATTATCAGCCAGCACAGTCAAAAAAGAAAGAAAGAATTTCTTGTGAAAGATCCGAGACACCAAGCACCTAAGTGTCTCTGGTGCTTGCTGGACCGTCGTGGGCCCAGGAGTCCTATAGCCAAGAAAGCCAAGCCATCCCAAGACAGCCACCTTTGTCTGGTTTTAGTTAATTTTTTTAAGTTAGCCAACTTGAGCACAGAATGTTTTATTTTTTTTTATATTATTAGTGTTCCACAACAAAATACATTTTGAAAAGTTTGGTCTCATAAATAACGTGGCCTTGGGAATAACAAGGTGCTATTAAACTTCTCCTCTGTGTGGTACCTTCTTTTACCCCAGGCACACTCTGTCTGAGGGCTACATAGAAGGCTGCTGCAAGGGCCAGATGTAACTCTTGGCTATGGCTTAACCTTTCATCTAAAACATCCTGGAAGTCACACACTGCTTCCCTTCTAGACAAGCTGCAGAGGGCTCTGAGAGCCCTGAGTTGCTACTTAGAAACAAGAAGGCATGCCAAGGAGAGCAGCCCAGCACAGGATGAGTTAGCATCATCCTATGAGTGACTCTCCTATCACAGAGGTGAGGTGGTGGGTGGTAGGTGGTGAGTGGTGGGGCCCTGAGCCAGTGTGTTCCTGCAGGCCTGAAGAGGGTCAAGTGTAAATGGGCCTGGAGAGAGGTGAACAGCAGGCTAATGAGCAATGCTTCCCATGAAGAACAGCATGAGCTTTAGACAGTGTAGGAAGGATGGCAGGCAAGTGTGCTCATCCTCTCTGGTAAAGGACACAGCACACTCAGCTGCAGGCAGGAGCAGCATGGTTCTCAACGGACACACTTCTCTGTTTGGAGGAGAGACACCAAGTTTGTGAGGATTACCTGGAGCTGGAATGAGCCATTACCAGTTTGACTCATGGAAGACATCTGTCGGCATTCTCCTAATACCATGGAGGCCACAAACACCACCACAGTGGTCACCAGGGACACCAAGAGGCTCTCTAAGACTCTAGAAAGCAGAGCACAGCTGTTACAACGCAATCAAAGATGCTCAGGCTAGAGCACACACCATCACTATACCTGTCTCAGTACCCCTCCCCCACAGGGCAAGCCCAGCAGCCCTGCTCAGGACACACACATCCGGGATTCACTCCCGACTTGCTGTGTCTAGCTGGCTGCAATAAAGGGCAGGCAGCTGATGAAGGAGGCTGTTGCACACACATCATCTTTCTAAAGAGCTAACGGTTTTTCCTTGCCAAGTCCAGGGCAAGGGTAACTCCTGACAGACAGCTTCGCAGCAGAATCTGCTGACCCTCCTGACCTTTGGTCATGTGTGCTAGCAACAAGTCAGCAGAAGAGGTGAGTCCCTAGCCACTTAGCTTCTCTGGCCTTCACGGGGCACACTTATGAGCTTGTTTACATGCTTAGTCTCAAGGAGAAATGAGTGGGTGTGGGAAGCAGGGTCTATTCACAGGCCCATCTTCCTTGGGAGAGATGGCCCGCCCACAAGGGCTCACTGCAGATACCTCACGAGCTTAGGTTTCGGGTGCACGTTGCGCATACGGTACTTTGCAAGCCTCTTGTTCAGACAGTTGAATGTGGCTCCCAGGAGGCCCCCAATGACCCCCATCACGACGAAGAAACCCAAATCCATAGCTGTCCAGAGATGACATTTTTTATCAGAGTCAGAGCACTGAGAGAAGGGGGGAAGGGAGGGAGAGAGAAAAACCAGAGTGGCCATGAGAACAGGAAGGGAAAGGAACAGAGACAGGAACAAGAGCGGGTGCCTTGCTTCCCTGCGAGGCTTCAGGCTGCCCAGGCACACTGCTCACAGGAGCAGGTGTATGCAGGAGCGAGGCCACCTGTCCCAAGTTTCATGGATACAGTGAGATATCCCAGGAGGAAGGATAAGACATACCTTAAATTCGCCAAAGTTCAGCAAGCCAGGCAGCTGGAAGGAACCCCAACTTCCAAACTGAATCCCAGAGCGGAAGAAGTTGAGGGTGAAGGTGGCAGACATGGAACAGAAGAGCTAGAGGACAGGTAACAAAACAAGGCCACTGGTGACATCACCCTCTCTCCTTCACTCCCTCTTCCACTCACTTCATTCACTCATGTATTTATTTTGTGCACATGTGGTAGTCAAAGGAGAACTTGCAGGAGTCAGTTCTCTCCTTCCACCATGTGGGACTAAGGGTTCAACTGGGGTCTGGTGTGACATCAAGTGCCTTTATCCAGAGTCATCTTGCCAGCCTGACAGTCCCTAGGTGTGGTGGCATAGGCACTCAGGAGGCAGGCAGGTAGATCTCTGTGAGTTTGAGGCTAGCTTTGTCTACACAGTGAGATCTTGTCTCAAAACCAAACCAAAACAGTAACAAAAATAAACAAGAAATAAAAACCCATGGCTCCAGAAAAGGCCTTTGGGAGTGGCTGGGTTCAGGACCCCCTCGGGGAAAGAGACGGAAGGCAGGCTCCGAGCCAGTGTCTCTCTATGGTCCTCCATAGTGCCTGATGCTGAGAGCTCCCTGTGGAGCAGGCCTCTGCCCAACACAAAGGAGGACAAGAGGAGATGATTTCAAGTCACAATCCTGTCATTGAGACTTACACATTCTTCAGACAGAGGGTTCACAAAGAGAGAGCAGCAGCTGTTTGGCATGGGCGTCTAGCTGGGGGTGGGGTGGGCTCCTAGGAGGCGCACAGAAGCCTACTGTTTGGATGGAGGCTGCGCCTGCTGTGACAGGGAAGCCCCTGGAGCCAGCCTCTCAGCTCCAACAAAGGACAGTTACACATCTCAAGTAATGTCCAGTGCATTCTGGACTCATGCTTGGGTCTAAGAGGTGACACCCACAGACAGTCTCCTTACCACTTTCCACGTGAGCCCCTGGTTCCAGAAGGATGAGCCCTCCTCCAGACTGAACAAGGTACCCCCTATAGGGGCCCCAAAAGCTGCAGCAACGCCAGCAGCTGCCCCCGCTGATACAAAGTCACGCTTGTCTCTGAGGAACAGGAGGGAGGGGAGAGAGAGCATTTGTTTATTTAAGAAAGATCCTTCAGACTCAAGAGCCAGTTTCTTCCTTTTTTACCTATGAACCTTCTCCCTCACAGCCAGGGGTGTCATGGTCCTGGACGGCAGTCACAACTGCCTCTGAGCCACACAGTCTTCCTACCTGCTTCAGTGTGACTGTGAACTGTCACCCTGAGGCACTGCTGGAAGGTGACAGAAGCTAAGCAGTGGGTCCTGGGAGGAAGAACTCAGTCATTTGGAGTGTATCTGTAAAGAGAGCATTGGGACCCATCCCAAGCCACTCCACAAAGGACACTAAATCCTTCAAAACCGTGAGGAAAAACACCCCTTTCATCTCAGCCGCCCATTCCAGGTGTGTGTTACTGTAACAAAAGCGACACACTGCATCCCATCCACTCAAGGCTAACAGCTCTTCACCTGAGATGAGGAGCTCCCTGACCTGACTGACATGGCTTCAGTCTGGCAACATGGAGTCGGAGCTAGGAGCTGTGCAAGACAGCAACACACAAACCCACAAGGCTAGAGTCTGCCCAGCTGGGCACCCTTCTCTGGCTGGGTTTTCAGTTTGGGACCATCATCATTTCCTGAAATGGCTCTTACAACAAGGAGAAATTAAAGTCAGGATAATAGCTAGGTCCTTTTCCTTCTCACTGTCAGAAGAAAAGCACAGCGTGCTCCCTTTTCTGACAGCTTTCGGTCAAAAGTCAGGCTAGTGTGCAGTGAGGCTGGGCCGGCCTCTCACCACTCCCATACCTGTCGCTGCGGAAGTAGGGGAAGTTAAACTGGATCTTCCGTAAGGAGATGCTCTGAAACTGAAATGGGGGAAACCAGTGTCAGAGAGGCATGAGAGCAGGGCACAGGGCCTCACAGCCCCACAGAGGCCCTGTCCATCTGCACAACTGTACAAGTGTGCTGCAGGAAGGAAGTCACCTAGGCTTTACCCTGTGTAGTGTCAACAAGTCAGAAGGAGGGGGACAACAGAGCTAGGTGCTGGAAGGGATGTAGACCTGCTGCATATGACGTCACTGGCTCTTTCAGGAGAGGTCACTGGCACCCTAGATGCTCACACAGGCCCCCACGCCATGCTTTCCTCTTCCAGGCTCGTTTCTGGGAGACCTGGTAGTTGAGCAAGACAGCAAGCAAAACGAGCAGATGGGTCTGGAGCAAAGAGCCTTCGTCCCTCACCCCAAGAACTCACACTCCAGGTAAGTCCCTTTCTCGGAACAGGGAGAAGTTCTAAAGTGAATGTTCTTCTGGGACTCTACTGGCTGGTTTTGAGTGTCAACTTGACACAAGCTGGAGTTATCACAGAGAAAGGAGCCTCCCCTGAGGAAATGCCTCTATGAGATCCAGCTGTAAGGCATTTTCTCAATTAGTGACCAAGGGTGAGAGGATCCAGCCCATTGTGGGTGGTGCCATCCCTGGGCTGGTAGTCCTGGGTTCTATAAGAAAGCAAGCTGAGGGGCTAGAGAGATGGCTCAGCAGTTAAGAACACTGTCTGCTCTTTCCAGAGGTCCTGAGTTCAACTCCCAGCAACCACATGGTAGCTCACAACCATCTGTAATGGGATCTGATGCCCTCTTCTGGCGTTTCTGAAAACAGCTACAGTGTATTCACATACATAAAATAATAAATCTTTAAAAGAAAGAAAGAAAGAAAGAAAGAAAGAAAGAAAGAAAGAAAGAAAGAAGAGGAAGCAAGCAAGCTAAGGGAGTAAGTCACACCCCTCCATGGCCTCTGCGTCAGCTCCTGCTTCCTGACCTGCTTGAGTTCCAGTTCTGACTTCCTTTGGTGATGAACAGCAGTGTGGAAGTGTAAGCTGAATAAACCCTTTCCTCCCCAGCTTGCTTCTTGGTCGTGATGTTTGTGCAGGAATAGGAACCCTGACTAAGACAGGGACTAAGACTTCTCAAATGAAAGCCAGCGTGTCCAGCTTTGCCCAGGTGTGATGGCCTGTACGTAGGAGGCTAAGGCAAGGAAGGCACTGAGTTCAAAGCCAGTGGAGATATAGTGATACCCTATTTTGGCCAGTCAATAGCTGAAAGCTCATTTTTAAAAGGAGGTATTAAGTCTTGAGTTAGCATCCTCATCTGTGCTTAGGAGTCTAATCAGTCCATGACTACAGAGAAGAAAGGAATTGGGACACAGTATAGTGCACAGGTGACACCTGCCTGGCCTGTGACTAACATGGTATCACCTAATGTGGACTGAGCAGAGGTAGGCCTCAGACTGTGGCAGCCAACTCTTCCAGACACATGGCACTTGGTAGCATGTGATAACCCGTCAGCCACACGGGCTATCTGGTTTTCCTCTGCTTCCAGATTATGTTCCAAAGACTCAGCAGCAATGCTAGACTTTGAGGAGCAATAGTTGCATGCTTTGCTGGGACAGACCACACAGTTGTCACCTCAACTCCAAAAGGCAACAGGTTCTGAAATTGCATCAGGGATATCACAAAAGATTTTCCCACATCTTCTGGGCCTATGCAAGAGGCCCATTCTGAGGAACACATCCCCTGACCCACCAACCCTTACCTGAGGGAGGCCAGCTCCTACCACGGCACCACTGTGGATCATGGGGCCTTCTTTCCCCACAAAGAGCCCTGGGAATGGGGAGAAAGGAAGGGTACAGTCAGCAGAAATGGGGAGGAAGGCAGGGCAGAGTCAGCAGGGCTCTGGCCTAGTCTTTGCTATGTAAACTTCCAGCAACTAAAACATGCAGGTAAGCAGGCATATGACTGCCTCTCTAAGGTAAAGACTGAGCCACGGTCAGGGAGACAGCGCAGTCAGTAAAGAACTTCCTGAACAGATAGACGTTAAGTACCCAAGATCCATCCTCAGCCCCAACATAGAGAACCCAGAAAAACAGTGTTCACCTGTCATCCTACACTAGGGAATTAGAGGCAGGATTCCTGAGGCTCTCTGGTCAGCCAGCCTAGCTTAATTGACAAAGTTCCAGGCCAGTGAGAGAGCCTATCTCAAAAACCAAGACTGGTAACTCCTAAAAAGCAACACGTAAAGGTTGTTATGTGGTTTCCTCAGCCAATCCCTCCCACACATGGGCTGGGGCAAATTCTCTTCATACAAGCTCCACTTGTTACAAGATATAATAGTTATTTTCAAATTCCAATGCCAGGAAACCACAGCCTGTGGGGCCAGACCACACTGCCACATCCTAAGAACTAAACTTGTACTCCCTTTTGTGTTTGTTTGTTTTGTTTTGTTTTTTCAAGACAGAGTTTCTCTGTGTAGCCCTGGCTGTCCTGGAACTCACTCTGTAGACCAGGCTGGCCTCAAACTCAGAAATCTGCCTGCCTCTGCCTCCCAAGTGCTGGGATTAAAGGCGTGCGCCACCACTGCCCAGCGTGCACTCCTTTACTTATTGATGGTGCTGGGAATCACACCAGGAGCCTTGTATATTCTCAGCAAGTGCTCTACCTGTACTCCCAGCCCTTTGAGGCAGCATCTTACTATGTAGCCATGGCTGTCCTGGACTGAAAAACAAGGCTGGGCTCAAACTTGAAGCTGCTCTGTTGTCTTTGTTGGGATTATAGTTGTGTGCATATGGTATGGTTTAGTTTTATTTTGACATAGGGTCTCACTAAGTTACCAGTGCTGCCCTTGAATTCACTTTGTACCCTAGACAAGCCTTGAACTTGAAATCTTCCTGCTCAATCTCAAAAGAAATAAGAATTACGTGTGTGTGTTCCTAAGCCCAATGTTTATTCTTTCTTTCTCTTTTCTTTCTTTCTCTCTCTCTCTCCCTTTCTTTCTTTCTCTCTCTCTCTCTCTCCCTTTCCTTCTTCCTTCCTTCCTTCCTTCCTTCCTTCCTTCCTTCCTT
>JADRCD010103321.1:4118-15889 GCA_019843815.1 Montemys delectorum | reverse complement strand
GCCCTGGCCGCTCGTAACCAGAAAAACCCCCTCTCTAAATCTGCTTCCAATTTAAAAACTGACTCCTGTCCAAAACAGCCTGAACCACCTGAAGCCATTCTCCCGGAAGAAGGTAGCCTTCCCCCCGCTAAATTTTCTAGCATGGACATGGTGAAAGAGGCATTAGCACCATAATTTTTGACAGCAAAATGTAACTCCTTAATGTTTTTAAATTTTAATCTTTTATATTTGGGCAGTAATTCCCCGTAATCACTGGGGAGGGGGGGCTTTTCCTCCTCACTATCTGACCCCGTAACGGCCACTTCATCATAAGGAGGTTCGGATAAAGGAGGAAGCGGGGCCAGCTCACGGCTCACCTCTGGGATGGCCGGTAAATCTCCCTCTAACGTAGCCGCTCTAGATCTAGTCAAGACAGGACAGGTCATGGCCAGGCGACGGGGGACTTGAGAAGATTTTGAAGGGAGGCCTTGTCGTGGTGGGGCACTCTTTGAAAGGGGGCAAGGGGATGGCATGAAAAGAGTATCTTTAATAGACACCTGCAGGGAGGCCAATTCCGTGGAGAGTTGGGCGAACTCCTTCTGAAGGTGTAGGACCTCTTTTAATTCAGCGACTTGAATTGCCAATTTATTGTGGGCCTCCATTAGGGGGACGGCTGACACATACAGGGAGGGAGCACATATGGGGAGAGGATAGGCAGGAGGAGGTGGCGCAGAGGCCAAGGGGGGCCAATCGGGATTATAATATCGGGTAGCTTCCTCCTCCAGGGTAGCCTCGTCCCCGGGATCTAGGGGATCCTCTCCTGAAGAGCCACCAAAGACAGGGGCTGTTAAATATGTTTTTAGGCCCCCGGTTGGGGAAGGGTGCAAATTTACAACCCCTCCTTGTGACTCTGATGCCGGTCCATTAACAGGGCTCATGTCTATGACTACTGATTTGACAGAGGGTGTACGGGAGAGGGGTCTAAGGCAGTTTTCAGTAACTGCCAGAAGTTGCTGTCTATCGGGGTCATCACTGGCTGCCTCAACGATATCACGAATGAGGCCCCAATAAGAAAAAACGGTGGAGGGAATAGCATCAGGACCTTCCTTGGTAAGCCTATCATTAAGCTCTCGGCCCACCCTTTGCCACTTTTTTTGGGCTTATATTCGGCCCATCTATGATAAACCATGGACAAGTCTGATCCACAAATATAAAAAATTTTATAAGGTCTTTCTTTTTAACTCTGATTCCTCTCTCCCTGAGGGAGGCCTTCAAATCCTTAATGAAAGCTGCCTCCTTTGACATCTGCTGGCCCATTTCTATGAGAAGGGAAGAATCTTTGCTTACCGTTCGCTGGTCCCCATGAGTGGCGGAAGGACCGTAGCGCGGGTGGTGATCTCTGTCTCCGGAGCTCCGCTTATGTGTTCCGTCTGGCAAGCATCCATACTTCGGGGTCCCTGTTTCGGGCGCCACTTGCCCCAGCCCGCAGGGCGAGTAATTAACCAGGGTCTGAAGGGGACCGAGCCTGAAAGAGAAACGGGCGAGACAGAGGAACAAGGCCAAGCAAAAACGGTTGTCAAAGCCTCACTTTACTTCAGAAGGGCAGGGCAATTATACTTGCAGAGCAAGGAAGCGTTAAGAGGAAGTGGGGCGGGGGGTGTACACCTGGCTTCACACCTGGCCGGAGCGGAAGCGTTGACAAAACATTTTATGGTTTTTCCGAGAATAGACTGTTACTCAGATAAGGTCAAATTCTCAGGGACAATAGGGACACTCTGTCCCTGACAGCAAATGTTTCTTGTGTCTAGTTATTTACTATCTGTACAACCTTTGAAAGATATTTCTGTAGTTAACTAAACTAGAATCTAATATGACCATAAGTTTAATTGCCTTATTATTAACTTCCATTTTTAAATTATCCTAAACAGATTTTTTAGTTTAAATTTTTTAAACTTCCCAGTCCCCCCTCCCAAAGTATTTCACCCTATACCTCCTATTTGCCTCTGAGAGGGTGCTTGCCAACCCATCCCTTATCCCCTCACTCACCCACCTATCCCTGCCTCTTGTTATAGCAGCTTTTAAAAAGGACTACTAGAACTTAACATTGCATTTTTTTTAATTACATGGCAGGGGGGTACTGGAGAGATTGCTCAGCAGTTAAGAGCCTTGACTGTACTTCAGAGGTCCTAAACTCAATTCCCAGCAACCACATAGTGGCTCACAACCATCTGTAATGAGATCTGGCATCCTCTTCTGGTGTGCAGGCATATATTCAGGCAAAACACTGTGTATATAACAAATAAATAAATCTTTTAAAAAGAATTACATGTATAAAATACCTTAAAAACAATTGGTATATAGTAAGTTATAACCAAACACAAGCCTAATTTTGTATCAATATGCAAAGATCTATACCAATATAAGATTTTTGGCTAGTAGCACCTCTATAGTTTGAGAATAGATTCAATAATCTACCTTTTATTTCTGTTATTCTTGTCTTATTAGTATAGCCCTCTACTTTTTTTTCTTTTTAAATCCTTTCCCCTAACACTAGAGAAAGAAGGATAGAGGAAAGAAAAAGAAAGGAAGTTCCCAAGCCTAACCTCCTATGTTTGGAAATGGGGGCATGCCTCTCTTAAAACTGCTTCTTGCTGATTTGGAGCATCATTTTTCTTTTGGGGGCCCATAAAATATTGGGCTGTTGGTCCATCTTAAGAAAGCTAGCTGTAGCATTTGCTGTCCAGGCTCTGCATGCTGAGATAGTTCAGGGCTTAACTAAAGCCCTGACCAGAACAGTCTGTGATGTCGGATGACCTTGCTAGCTATTTTGAAATAGTTCCTAATGCAGATTTTTGAGGAAACATCACTGAGGCAGTCTGAGGTAGGGTCACCAGGGCTATTTTGCTTGTTTTCTTTGGTGTCTGGTCCTTTTGCTCTGTGAACATATAAACTTTCCACAGGATTATACATTTTTGCATTAACTTAAGTATGGAATACACAGTGTGCATAATTCAGTTAAAGATGATTCTTTGCTCTGACTTTTTTATAAGCTACTTTGGATTATATAACCAAACTATAATATAAATTTCTATGTATACCAGGTCTTGATTCTGTAGCTAACAAGATTTATTGGTTATGCATAGCTGAAGTTCTGGCTGGAGACATTTTGATCTCTCAACCAGTCTCAGAGCTGTTCCCATGTAGAGAGATGACATATATTTTTACCTCTTTTGTTCTTTTTCTTAATTTTTTTCTTCCTATCTGCAACCAACATCTTCAGGATGTCTCCTCCTGTCAAATCTGATTTTTATTTATTTTGTAAATGTAATAGTTTGAATATGCTTGGCCTACTGAAAGTGGCACTGTTCAGAGGTGTGGCCTTGTTAGAGGAAGTATATCACTGTGGATGTGGAAATTTGAGGTCTCATACATATGCTTAAGTCTGGCCCATGTAATCCAGAGTCTTCTCCTAGTGGCTTTCAGAACAAGATGTAGAATTCTTAGCTCCTTCTCCAGTGCCATGCCTGCCTGGATACTGGCATGCTTCCCACCATGATGACAATGGACTGAACCTCTGAACCTGTAAGCCAGCACCAATTAAATGTTGTACTTTGTAAGAGTTGCCTTGGTCATGTTGTATCTTCACAGCAATCGAAACTCTAACTAGGACAGTAAGAATCCATAGATTTTCTTCTCTGGTTGAAATCAGAGCATATTCTCTTCCCCAACCCAACACATATCCTGCCTTCCATTCTGAGGTTACCATATATTTATATTGATCTAATTCAGCTGTGTGTAGCTACCTGAAGCCATACAAACTGGATTCTCCTGGAAGAGAAGTGGGAGCCTGAAAAGAAATATGGGGGAATCAGAGTTGTGAGAGGAAAGAATGAGACCAAGTCTGAGTTCTGATCAAAGTCTGCCTTTACTAGGAAAGTCACATATATAAATACATTTCACAAAACGAAAGCAAGTCTCTGGATGCCGAGATCTTGTTGGGAAATTAACACTGCAGTAACCCACCAGGCAGGGGCATTCTGTAGCTCAGTGGGTGGTGACTCCTAGCAGGAACTCCGAGAGAGAGAGAGAGAGAGAGAGAGAGAGAGAGAGAGAGAGAGAGGAGAGAAAGGGAGAGGAAGAGAGAGATGCGGCAGACAAAAGGCCTTTGTGTCTGGCTCACACTAGGTGGGTGAGCCACTTCAGGCAAAGGCTAGTTCTGAGTCAAAAGGCTTTTTTGCTGAGGAAGGGGTCACAATTCCTCCTTGTTTATTAAAAATTAGCTGGACTAGGGCATATTTATGCACCATAGTCCTGCCTGGTAATTTATGATGGCTTAGCAACCCGTCTGTCTTAGGTGTGGATCTACTGGTCATTCCCTTACCTGTCTTTGGAAATCATGTGCAACTAGTTTGCATGTTTTTACACAAACCAGGCCTTTCCCTTACCTGTCTTTGGAAATCATGTGCAACTAGTTTGCTTGTTTTTACGCAAACCAGGCCTTTTCAGTGTTTTGATTAATAAACACAGCCTCTTGGCACGTGACCCTGTCTTAGGTTGGTGAAAGCCATAAATTCATGAATTTCTCATTGACCGCAGACCCTCATAGCACACCTTATCCCTGTATAAATCAAAGCCACAGCATGCTTATAATGCCTTTTCTTTAATACGATGAATAACTGCCACATAGAGCTTCTCTGAAGTCCAGCGTGGGGCAGGGCCTGTGTGTCTGTAACGAACTTGCTTGGGAAAAAAAAAAAGCTCAGAAGTTTACAAGCAGCAAGCTCTTCACTATCTTAGAGGATGTCCCAGGCATTCAGTTCAGTTGCAAATTAGCAACAGCTCAGGCCCAAGATTTGGCCTTCTGGAGTAGGTACTTAATTTAGTTGCAAATAAGCAAGGCTCAGACCCAAGGTCTGGCTTTCAGGTGAAGGGGAAATGGGGAGGAGGTGCTCTGAAAGTAACAAAGGGATTGTTGGCTGTCACTGGAGACTTTTGCTGGGTAAAAAGGAAAAAAAAAGTTTTTCAGCCATAATTTTAGCATGTTTACTGAGAGGACCTGCATCCACCTGGCGAACCAGTCTTTCAGGCAGCCATCGTGCTACATCTTCTTTCTGTGAAAAGATACACACAGAGCCTCTTCCCCAAATTAAAATGGGGTCTGGACCATGCCACGTGTTAATAAGTAGATCTCACCATTTCACCATAGCATAAGAACTGGAAATATTTGGATGCCAGTGGTGGTCCACTGCGGACTGACCTTTAACGTTAGTCTGCAAGAAATTTAAAATGAATAACACAAAAGTAAGGTGTGCTTTTGACAATCTAAGAGGATATAATTCTCCTTTAGTTTTTACAAGCCAATTTTTCGGAGTGCAGTGTGCACATTCAACAATTCCTTGCCCCATCGGGTTATAAGGAATTCCAGTTTTATGTTCAATACCAAATTCTTTACAATGATATAAAATGATATAAAATTTTTGCCCATTATCTGTCTTAATGCCTTTAGGTAATCTCATAACATTAAAGGCTTGTAAACAATGATCAATTACATTTCTAGAGGCTTCTTCTGTATGTCGAGAGGCAAAAAGGAATCCTGAGCAAGTGTCAATACAGACGTGTATATTTAGGCTTTCCAAATTCTGCATAATGAGTTACATCCATTTGCCAAATACGATTAGGTATAAGACCTCTTGGATTGACCCCTAAGTGTGGAACTGAAGATAATGTAATGCAGTTAGGGCATTGTTTTACAATCGTCCTTGCTTGCTCCTTGGTGATCTCATGTTGGAGCCTTAAGTTATGGCTTGAAAGATGAAATTTATCATGAGCACGTCTAGTCAATGCAACAGAATCTGAAGCTAAGACTTCTCCTATAAGAGCTCTGTCAATGCAATCATTGCGTGCAGCTAAGAGTCCAGGAGGACCAGAATGAGCTCGTATATGACTGATATAAAATGGATTTTTTCGGGCAAGAATGACATTTTGCAGTTGTGAAAATAGAGATCCTGCTGTTGCATTAAAATTAAAATTAAACATGTTTCTAATAAAGGAACAGACTGGGCCACATATAAACTATCAAAAAGGATTAAAAGTGTCATTCACAGTCTGAAAAACATTTAATACTGCAGTCAATTCTGCTAACTGAGCTGAGAGGCCAGGAGTCTCTATGACTACCTGCTAATTATTCATAAGATATCCAGCTCATACTTTAGAGGAGTCATCAGTAAAAATCAAAAGAGCCTTACTCAAAGGTTGTGAAGATGCCATGTTAGGAAATATTACCTTAAGTACATTTAAAATTTTTATCAACCTATCTTGAGGATAATGATTATTCCTTCAAATCCTATCTGAGCAAGCAACCAATCTGTGTTATGTTGTTTCAACCAGGCATCTTGATCTACGGTAAAAGGCTAAATAATGACATCTGGCTCTTTGCCAAAATAAGTCAGCACCTGCTTCCTTCTGAAAAAGATTAACTAAAGCTTGGGACCTGTGCTGGCCAGGTAGGAGAATTATAAGCCTGAAAATCCAGCACAAGCTTGCCCACATAGGCCTGGGAATGAGCAAGCAAGCTGTTGAACATTCCGGGAACTAGCAGGCCAAGAAGAGATAGAACATGTCTGGGTGGGCTCAGGCAAGCAGGGACATATCTGGGCAAGATGACCCAACTGAATGATGAGGTATGGTTGGAGGCCAGCCAGATGCCCTGCTGCCTCAATACCACCCTTAGTAATTTCCCTATGCTCTGATCTGCACGTATTCTAGCTGGATTTGAATTAGCCAATTATGTATTGCTATGCTAATTCCTTTGTTCCCCTAGACCTCCTTCCTATAAAAACCCCTAACCCCTGAGCTTCGAGGTTGATCCCTCTGTCTCCTGTGTGAGATATGGGTCCACCCGGAGCTCCGATATTAAACTACCTCGTGTGTTTACATCAAGATGGTCTCTCGTGTTTCCTTGGGTGCACGTTCTTCTGGGACTTATGAGGGTTTCCCTATGGGGGACTTTCACTTCCAAGCACAATCACATGAGCCACTGCCTCATAATATGGTAGGATATTATGTTTAGGAGACATCCTTGGATGTATCCACATAAGAGGAGATTTTTCCACAACAATGCTGTAGGTATATGAATTGTGTTAAAAATCAACAAATGTAAGGGTAAAGAATAATCTATATAAGTAACAAATTGATTTTCAATAGCTCTTTCTACTTGTTGTAAAGCCAGTAATCCTTCTGGAGTTAAAGATTTAGGGGAGGTTGGATCAGAGCTCCCTCTGAGAATAATATCAAATAAAGGTTTCAGTTCTGTAGTAATCTTTAAATAGGGGCAAAGCCAACTGATATCACCTAACAATTTTTGAAAATCATTTAAGGTTTTTAAACTGTCCATGCGAATAACTATCTTCTGAGGGAAAAAATGGCTTGATCTCTAAGTCTAAAACCTAAATAACTATAAGGATCCTGAGTTTGTACCTTTTCTGGAGCTATTTGCAGTCCTTTTACAGCTAAGGCAAGCTGTAAATTTCCATAACATAAAAGCACATCCTGAGGATTTTTTCCTGCTGACAAGATGTCGTCTGTGTAGTGGGTGATATATATCATTGGCCATTGTTACCTTACAGGCTTAATAGCTTATGCCACAAACTTTTGACATAAAGTACAACTGTTAGTCATGCCCTGAGGAAGGACTGTCCATTGATAATCTTTTTATAGGTTCCTTAAAATTAATAGAAGGAACACTGAAAGCAAATCTCTCACAATTCTCAAGGTGTAAAGGAATAGGAAAAAAACAGTCTTTCAAATCTACCACTATTTTATAATATCCTTTAGGAATAGCCCCAGAGATGGAAGTCCAAGTTTTAACGCTCCCATAGGTATCATGGTTTCAATAACCTTTCTTAGATCTTGTAACAATCTCCATTTACCAGATTTTTTTCTTGATAACAAATATGGGCATATTCCAAGGAGACTGGGATTCTCATAAATGTCCTGCCTCTAATTGCTCCTGCACTAGCAAGGAAGCTGCTTCTATCTTTTCTTTAGATAAAGACCACTGATCAACCCACACTGGAATATTGTTAACCCATTGAATTTTATCAGCGTGGGATGCAGGCAAGATAGTGGCCATTATAGGAAATGCCCTGAACCTCTACTGTTAGGGTGAGGCTTAGGGCCTCCAGATGTTCTAATGCCTCATTCTGGCATCTGCTTATTAGCTATTTCACTAGGGTTACCCAACACAAGGCCCATTTGTGACAAAAGATCTCTTCCCCCAAATAGTAATAGGCAAATCTGACATAACATAAGGCTGAATTTATCCTGAATTGCCCTCCTCATCTCTCCAGGTTAAAAGATTAGAGCTTCGTTTTGGGTTATTGGCATAACCAATCCCTTCGAGATGAGTAATTGTATCAGACAGAGGCCAAATTGAAAGCCAATCTTGTCCTCTAATAGTGGTCACATCAGCTCCAGTGTCTATTAATCCTTCGAAACTTTTTCCTTCAATAATTAATTTAAGGTTAGGTCTCTTACTATTAATGGATTGGACCCAGTACACATCAGAGGAACCAAAACCACTCTGTCCTCTCTTATTTTTGACAAATCTCAAATGTATTGGGTACAAAGGAACTAAAATGAGCTGAGCAATTCTTTGATTAGCTGGTTATATAATAACACCGCAAGGGGAAGCAGCCATGATTTTAATTTCTCCCTCATAGTCATTATCTATAACACCTGGATAAATCTGCAGTCCCTTTACAATTGAACTGCTTCTTCCTATAAGAAGTCCCCAAGTCTCTATGGGTAAAGGTCCAAAGAACCCGGTAGGCAGAACTTGAACTCTTATTTCTGGTGTTAATACTGCATGGGAGGTGGAACAGAGATCCAGTCCTGCACTTCTTGGGGTTGCCCTGAGAAGTTCAAAGACGGATTTCCCTGGCTGGGTAGCAGCCTCATGGCCCCATAGGCTGCTTGCTGTTTTAGAACCAGGGCCTGGGGCTGACTGAATAGTGGCTCAACACGCTGTGTTAGCGTCTTTCATGTGCCAACTGTGTAATATAAGGACTGTCAACTTGAGACTCTCCAAGAATTCTGCTATCGGCTTTTTGCAATCTATCCACAAAATTCTGGAAGAGCGCATCTGGGGCTTGTCTGATGCTGGCTAAACTTCCACTGAAATCACCTTTCATTGGTAACTGAGTCCAATCACGGTGGGCCGCCATAGCAATCTGAGCGTACACTCCAGCAGGATACCCAATCTGATTAGCGTTCCCTTCATACTGACCTTCTCCCAAAAGCATGTCAAGATTCCATTCTGAGTTTCTTGACTGAGTGTTCAATATGGCCATTTTCTTACTGGCCTCAGACCACTCAGAACTCCAGAGTAAAAAATCTCCTCCTGACAACGTAGCTCTACATAATGTTTTTCAATCCTGGGGGCTTAATTGTGACTCTGTTACAGTATCTAAACGGGGCTGTAGGGCCATACTGTGCCACTGCTTCTTTTAAATCTTTTATCACCTTGAATTTTAAAGTCTGATATTGTCTAATTCTATTATTTTGTTGATCAAGTACTTCAACAACGGGGAAAGCGAGCACTCCAAATGTACCCTGCCCTTTCCTGCGAGCCTAACTTATGGCTCTCTCCAGAGGCAATTGATGTGCCTCCGAATCGCTATTTCTTTCTGTATCTGATGCTGCTTTTAGTTCATTAGTAATGTAGCTCATTAGTCAATTTCTGCAACTTAATTTCAAAATAGTTCTTAGTTGCATGTTCCTCTGGGCAGTATCTCCTGCAGTAGTGGCTATAGGCAAAGCAGAAGGTGCATGAGAAGGCCACGCCTGGCCATTTGTACCTAGCAGATCCCCTTTCTCTGGCTGGCATTCTTCCTGAATTTCTACAATCTCTGGCACCTGCGAACTCTCTTTGCACTATCTGATGCCTGCGAGCCCTCTTCATTAATGATCTCTTTTACTAGTGCCCAGAGGCTGAGGGTGAATTCATCTACCTAATTGTTCCTTGAGCTTCTCCAATTTTTTCCCAGGTTCTCTTATTTAAAGTTCTTTTTGTTTGTTTGTTTGTTTTTGTTTTTTGTTTGTTTGTTTGTTTGTTTTTTTCCAGATAGGGTTTCTCTGTGTAGTCCTGGTTGTCCTGAAAACTCACTCTGTAGACCAGGCTGGCCTCGAACTCAGAAATCCGCCTGCCTCTGCCTCCCAAGTGCTGGGATTAAAGGCGTGCGCCACCACCGCCCGGCTAAAGTTCATCTTGAAACCATGGGAAGCAAAAAATTACCTCATCTGAAAGGTTCTCTAATACTCGTTCTTCCACCCTCATTCCTCTAGCCTGAAGCAGCTTCTCTGTGCTGTGGGAAATTGCCAGTCTAAAGGTCCTCAATCCCGTGTCACTGTCTAATCCCAGGCGAGATTAGTGCCAGGTCAGTGCCAATCCCAACCTACCCGGTATCCTCCCGCACTCACAGCAATACTTCCAAAAAATGAAATTAAGACTAGCGCTAGCGTAAATAGTATAAACTGCCTACCGTGCAGGATGGTATACCATCTTTTCTTCCATTTTCTGCAGAGCTCTGATTAAGACAGTGCTTGCTCTCCGTTGATCTCCTCCTGCTCAGGTTCCACGTTTTGGACACCACTTGTAGCCGCCTGCAGCCACGCAAACTGGATTCTCCTGGAAGAGAAGTGGGAGCCTGAAAAGAAATATGGGGGAATCGGGGCTGCGAGAGGAAAGAATGAGACCAGGTCTGAGTTCTGATCAAAGTCTGCCTTTGCTAGGAAAATCACATATATAAATACATTTCATAAAACGAAAGCAAGTCTCTGGGTGCCGAGATCTCGTCAGGACGTTAACACTGCAGTAACCCGCCAGGCAGGGGCGTTCTGTAGCTCGATGGGTAGTGACTCCTAGCAAGAACTCTGAGAGAGAGAGAGAGAGAGAGAGAGAGAGAGAGAGAGAGAGAGAGAGAGAGAGAGGAGAGAAAGAGATAGAGACAGACAGACAGACAGACAGACAGACAGACAGACAGACAGACAGACAGACAGAGACAGAGAGATGAGTCAGACAAAAGGCCTTTGTCTGGCTCACCCCAGGTGAGCTAGCCACTTCAGGCAAAGGCTAGTTCTGAATCAGAAGGCTTTTTGCTGAGGAGGGGGGGTCACAGCTGTGTATTTTTTCTAAACCAGTGCTTTTCAGCAGCTGTGCTCTCTGTTTCATTGGCATTTAAAAATTTTAAAGTCAGCCAGGCGTGGTGGCACACGCCTTTAATCCCAGCGCTTGGCAGGTGGATTTCTGAGTTTGAGGCCAGCCTGGTCTACAGAGTGAGTTCCAGGACAGCCAGGGCTACAGAGAGAAATCCTGTCTCGAAAAACCAAAAAAAAAAAAAAAAAAAAAAAAAAAAAAAAAAAAAAAAAAAAAAAAGAAAAAGAAAGAAAAAAAAAGAAAAGAAAAATTTAAAATCAATGAGACATTACTTAAACCATCCTTGGGAGATTCCATATCCCCCTTTTTCTATGAGCATTTCCTTTAAAGTCCTGTAGAGAACTACAATTGCCTGACGTGTAGGATTGTAAGATATATCTATAACAAGTTGTATGCCATAATGTCTAAAAACTTGTTGTATTCTAATAGCTACATATGTCGAAGCATCATCAACTTCAGTCTGCAAAGGCATCTCCAAGAAAGCCACCATCCCTAATAAATGTGCAATCTCAGAATTGGCCTTTTCACCGTCCCTAATAACTGTGCCATCATCTCAGAATCGGCCTTTTCACCATCC